>JBCJKH010011401.1:35652-80245 GCA_039877255.1 Loriculus beryllinus | reverse complement strand
ATGACAGTGGTGAGGCACTAGACCAGGTTGCCCAGATAAGTTGTGGATGGCCCATTCCTGGCAGTGTTAAAGGCCAGGTTGGACGGGGCTTGGAGCAACCTGGTCTAGTGGAAGGTGTCCTGCCTATGGCAGGGGGTTGAAAATGGATGATCTTTAATGTACCTTCCAACCCAAACAGTCTATGATTCTCTGATTGATGTGTTGCAAATACTCATCTCAAAAAACTCTGTGCTTGACCTCCCTTCCCTGCCTTCTGAGGGAGGAAGCTTAATTCCTGTCAGGCTTGCAAACAATGTTGAATCATGAAGTAGACTTAAAATGCCCAAAACAGGACGTCAGATTCACACACACACATATTATACACATATGCATAGCTATCAATTCATGCATGCAATCTACAGATGTGTAATAATCTTTACAGAAAATTCTACCATTAGTGAATACACATATATACATATATACATGCATATATACATATATACCTATGTATGTACACAATACATGTTGAATTACTAGCCTTTTAGAAGTTAATATCAGAATATTTTACGAGGCTACTTGATAAAAGTAAAATACATTTAACAATATCAAGAAATCTACACTGGCTACATAAGAAATCCTTTATTTTTATGAGATACTTGGCACTACTTTAGCCTATATTTTATTATTATTTTAGGATGATCAATAGTGAAGAATGCCTGTTACTGTATTCGTCTAAGGTGCAATACACATATAACAATGGTTTTTCTTTTCTGTTTTCAGACGGATGGGGGGAAGGGGTCACTATGTGTGCAGCAGTGTCCCTTTAAGTAATCTTTTTTTTGGCTGTGCATCCAGGGCAGCTAATAGTTTTATCAAATACCCTTCACAGCAAGACGACTGTTTCCATGGAAACCATAGAGCAATCATCCATTACTCCAGCAAAGATTTCTCTCAGTTTTCACCTCAGTACAGGTAGCTACTTTCTGTCAAACTACAACAGAATGAAACAATGAATTTTACAGTCTGCGTGACAATTCACCTCCAGAACTTCATACAAAGACTACAGGGAAAGTGGGGCCTAAATCACAAAACCCTAGAAAGCACACACAAGGAAGCCTTGAAGAAGTTTTAAAACAACAGGGACAAATTCTGTCAATTTTGCAACATAAAAATACAGCTTACAGAGAGGACAGAAGACTTTATCCTTACAGTTGTGAAACGGAGAAGAGACAGAAAAGAGCTTAAAACTGGAGATGAACCCAGAGCCTGGTCACCTACCTCTCTCAGCATGTTGTTTTCTTTTTCCTTCTGTTCAAGAAGGCTCTCCAAGTGGTGCACGTGCATCTCTGCCTCAGCCAACCGTCTTGTTCGTTCATGATCTTCCTCAGTGGCTTTTGCTGACAGACCTTTACTCTGCAGCATCTCCAGCAGCTTTTTGATGGACTCATCACGTGCATTTAAGGTCTGTTTCTGTGTCTCAATACGAAGTTCCATCTCTTCTAAGGTTTTACGTAGCAGGAAGAGTTCTTTGGCCTGGCGTTCGTGCTCTGCATGAAGTCGTTGGAAGTTTTCCTCTGTCAGCTCTGCCACAAAGGGCTCACTGGTTCTAGAGCTGCTGTCCTGCTGGAACAGCTGGTTCAGGTCCCTCTGGATCCGCAGCTCATCTTGGAGAGCCTGAATAGTCATCTGCATATGCTAAAAGAACAAATAAATAAAATCAGAGGATTCTTTCCACTGAAGAAATAAAGAGAACAGTATGAGCCACATCAGTCCTCCTGAGCTATCAACCATGAGGAAACTGACACACCAACAGTTCAGCTTATTTTTTTTTGAAAGCAGAACTGAGGTGGGACTGGGTCACACAACAGGAATTTCAGTTCCCAGTGACTGTGAATACTGTGGGTTAACAAAGTGGGATAATACAGGAAAAGTATAGTTTACCTAGAAAAAAGTGCTCACTTCTTATTTAGATAAATATTTGTTTTCTTCTTGACAAGAAAAAAGTATTAAGACAATAACAGACAAGTACTAACACACTAAACAAAGACCTGATGATCACGAATAAAATACACAGACTGATACATTTCTACTCCCTTAAGATGTGCTTACAATTTAGTCTAAATGTGAACAATTAACATGGACTGATTCCTGGGGTCTACCTTTGTATTATAAAAATCAGTGTCTGCAATGAAGCTACTTCCAGTATTCACTAGGACTAGTTAGTAATAGTTATAACCTATTATCAAGCTTGACACAGGAAATGCACTGTTAAGGTCTATAAAGATGTTGCCAAATTAATGTTTGACATAAATACAAGTATTTCATATTTCACTCAAATATTTATGAAAAGATGTTAAAAGATCTGGGTTTAAGTATTATTTTAGGAATGTATTTATGACACTTCTTATGTTAAATTCCTTGGAAATATTAAAAACTGCCTGGAAATTGTCCTGGGCAACTGGTTCTAGGTGGCCCTGCTTGAGCAGGAAGGTTGGACCAGCTGATCTCCAGAAGTCTCTTAAAAACCTCATCTATGCTGTGAGTCTATGAAAAGACAATACACAGAAGACAGTATTTGTAATACAGTTATTTACCTTTAAACTCTTTTAGAATGTTAAAGATTGCTGTGGTCATATAGAATGGTACATAAAGGCAGTCCAATCCCATTTTCCTTATAAAGGTCATAATTTAGACTGTGTACTTCACCTTCTTTTGTGTTCTGGCCTAAGAAGAGCTTTTCAAACCTGAAGATGCTATTCCATAATCAGTTCAGGTAAGACCACACTGACACTAAAAGGAAAAAGTCCAACTCTGTGTCCTTCCTTAGGTGGATAACATTGACAACTGGATCAAAACTTCATGTGGCTGAAATTCAGCCCCATCAAAATCAAACAAAATGACTTTTCAGCCAGATCTCTGATCCAGTAGATGATGCAACTAGACCAATGCTGATCCTGGTGCAAAGCAGCAGTGGGAATGAGCACTCAAGCAGCTGGCGAAGAAGAAAATGAAACCATCCTTAATGGTATCGGCATAAACTGAAATAAGCTTAAATGCATAACTTCACAGTTGATTTGAGATGCTGTAATTAACCTTTATTCCATTTCAATAAAACAATATTTGGCAGTTACTAATTCTGTTAATCTAAAACTACACTTCAGGTTATAGAATCTGTGATAACATAGCACAGGTAGGTGAGGGGATAATTAGTTACTCTCGTCCAAAAGGCACATGTGTTTGTATATTGGTGGGTGCTCAACATAAGAGACGTAAGGAAATATCTCAATATGGATTTTGAAAATGTTTTATAAATCACTTTTTTTTTTTAATTACAGATTTAAGCTTTCTAGTTACTGTCATTTCTTCGAACTGCAGTAAAAGCGAGAACGTCAGACCACCTCCAAGCCTCAAAATCAAGGCACTACCACAAACAGTGTGCAGGTAGCCACAAACAGCGGGCAGGTAGGCAATCTGTTCAATTGATGTATGCTGATCAAGTTGTAAGAGAAACCCTACTGTACTCAGGAAAAGGTTTGCCTCAACTGTACCTATACAATACCAATAAAGACAGTAGGACTCAATGGTAGTAGAGAATATCCTTAAATTTTGTTAAACAATAACCTCACTAGATATATACATTTACAATTCCACACATGAGTTAATTCCATTCGTATTTGAGAAGCCCCACTTATCCGCAGCCCAGCTGTGTGTTGTTCTTCCAGCTAACAAATTCCAACATGCTTCCACCTGCCTCTCCATATACTGCCACTTCAGCATTTCCTTTCTCCCAAGTGAGGAAAGAGCTTCTTCTGAACAACCATATCATCTACTAAATAAAGTTACTTCCTCTACTCAGTGTTGTCTCAGAATCAAACTTGGGTTATTTATAAAAATCCATTGACTGAAATCATCACAACCAAATTCCTTCATTTTTACGATCTGGTCTGCTGTGAAATCTCACTTCAGGTTACATAGACAAAAACCGTGTTTCAGACCCACAGAAATTATTTCCCCTAAAGTTGGAAAAGCCTCCATGCAACTTCTGGCTCAAAGAACCAAAATCTATTCTACAATTCAGAAACATGATGTGAAACATATGTTTCAGAAACACGATGTGAAAAAAAAAAAAAAGTGACAAACAGCTTTTACTGGTATGCATCAGTCTGTTAAGCAAGGACAAGAGAGTTTGGAACATCTGACATAAATGGTCAGCAACTGCCCTGAATTCAGTTTCCAAGCAAAAATGAAAAGGTGAAGTGAAAGGAAGGGTCAGCACTGAGCTTATGAATTAGTATCACTGTTCTCCGAACTGCTCAGCTGAGAATTAACATCATTATGTGCAAGGTAACTTGAAAATACGCCACAGAAAATTATTCTACGCTTTTGACACTCAACCATTTCCAACATGCAAGATGTATGCAAAATGGACTCTTTTGCCTGCTTCCCAAAATTTTTTATGATTTTCAGAATAATGGAACAATGTCCTGTATTAGTTGGCATAATAAATAAACCACTTTTCCAGTTAACACAGCTTGTCTTCCTCACCATTTGAAAGAAAACACGGTTTTCTCCACGGAGGAGCTGGCGAGTCTTACTAGCTTCTCACCCATTTCCTAGACTTTACTTTAAAATCAGTGACTATCCCAGAAAGACAAAGTATCTTCTAAGTTCATGTGATACTAGCCACTGATGCTTAATCCTATTTCTAGCACCTGACACCTCAAACTTGAAAAATACTGTTGAAATTGTCTGATCTAGAAACAAACAAGTAAAAATACTTTTAATATCACTGAACTGTTACATCACACTCTGCTGACTAAGTACCATTCACACTTTTCTTACATAGCTTAGTAAAGGTAATATAATTAAAGTCAAAGCAATTATGTTGAACCTGTCCTTTGCTTAAAGCTTACTGCTTTTATTTCAGGCCTTAAGGCTTCCCATTTTTTTCAAGTAATGAAAATTGGTCTTTAAGCCTCACTACAAATTAGACCCACACCTGCAAAACACAAAGATATTTTTGTGAACACAGCTCTCTAGTAAGTCTCTTGCTGGTTATGCCCCATGTACCTCCCTCTTGACAGAGCTAATAAGCCTCTTCAGGCCCACCTCAAACATAAATCCTAAAGGGGCAAGTTGGAAACATAACTTCTTACCAGGTGTCCCCAACTCAAAGTCTGCTAACTGGGCTCTATGCCGGGACAGAGTTTGCCTTTCTTCCAGCAGCACAAAATCATAGAACATCCATCTGTAAGTAGCAGACCATCATTCAATCTTTGCCTCCACCTAAAAGGATTCAAATTCACATTTCCCACACTTTGGCAGATTGGGTAGATGAGTTTCTAACCTATAGTATGATGACAGCCAATGATACAGAAGTGCCTTATGTCTGGTTTACAAAGCAGTCCTGTTGTTGCAGTTCAGGATAATGCAACGAACCTATTGCCATACAGGCGAGCTTGGGAACCTTGCTGCAGGCAGTTCTCTTCTCATCTCTCACCGTTGAAGCTTTTCCATTTTGCATTAAATATTTAAAGCTTCAGTAGGCCTAACAGAAAATACTAAAGAGAGCACAGCTTCTTATTCTAATTGGCAGAACACACAGGAACAGAAAGACCTGAAGAGAAGCAGTACTTTCAAATACCTTAAATGCTTATGATGTTACCATTCCAAAGGAAGAAGGGGATGAGCATTTTAACGTACTCAGACAGAAAAAGAAATTTAATGGATATTTTACATCCAACACCTGTATTCTAACCCTACATTTTAGATCAAAAGGAGGCAGCCATTGCTACTAGCATAATTTTGAAAGAAAGGATCAAATGACACGCTTTTTAAAGAAAGAATTTTCACACGCATCTGTGCAAGAAAGAGTTTGACCTACCAAGCTACAGCATTTAAGTTTCCAGTCAATTTGGTTCTGCTGCCTGATTTAGGCTATTGACACTGCAGATACTGTCTTTGTAACTACTATAATCAGATACATAACTCATCCCATATTTTATTCAAAAAGTCATACGCAAATGCCTATATATCTAAATTAGAAGTGTGGGTTCTGCAGCACAGGCAAGGCACCTAGGCACTTAACACTTCTGTAGTGAAGATCTCTTTCATCTCCTGAATTTAAATTCAGTACGTTCAAGAGATGCCTGTCAACAGTCAGCAAGAAGGAACAGAAGAACCTACTTTTTCTCAGAAAAAAGGGAAAACATAACATGCAATTATATGACTCCGTGTCACAGAAATGTGTTACAATGAAGTGGGAAGCATTGTTACAGTCTTCAAAACTCAAGGACTTAAAAAATTCCTCTTCTTTCACTGGGAGAACACTAAAGACTCTCATATTCATGAGCCAGAGAATATGAGGTGATGGAAAGAATGGGGAGAAAGAGAGGTGCTACTAGAATAAGTACTGGTGTGTTAGAAAAGCTGGGAGATAAAGGTTCAAGTTCTTACCCATCATCTTCACACACCCCAAATGAGGCTCTATTCAGTAGACAACAAGCTGTTCTTGGGTGGATCTCTAACAAAATAGTCTTACAGAAAGGCCTGAGAAAGATTCTACCCCTCTCGCATCCAAGTGTCACAAAGGGAAGATGGATCTCAGCTCAATGTCTTTATCTGAATTAGCCAAGGGACCCCTCAGCATCTTCCACACTCTAGTGAGCATCCCTGACCAAGTCTATTTCCTGCTCAGGGGCTGATCTCATCTCAGTCTCCTCTGATCTCTAATCAGAAATTCCACTCCTCACAGAACAACTTGTTTCCTAACCAAAGGTTTGCTGAAATCAGCAGATTCAATAGAAGTTTCTTATAAAAATATTATTGACAAACTTCGCTACTGAAAATTTCCTGATTACTTCTACTGTCGGCCCACAGTGCCAGTACATCCTGTACTGAACTACAGCTTTACAACGTATGTGTATTTGGCAGGTTTTTTTACAGATCTGCTCAGTGATCAAGCTTTTCTTTGTGTAGAAAACAGTGCTTGAAACAACACAGGAGAGGTGTGCTATTTTGGCTGGGATAGAGTTAATTTTCTTCACAGAATCTCATAAGGGGCTATGTTGGATTTGTGCTGGAAACACCATTGATAACCCAGGGATGTTTTAGTTACTGCTGAGCAGCGCTTAAACAGCGCCAAGGCCTTTTTTGTCTCTCACATCACCCCATCAGTGAGGAGGCTGGGGGTGCACAAGAGGTTGGTAGGAGACACAGCCAGGGCAGCTGACCCCAAATGACTACAGGGATAGCCCAGGCCATATGGCTCAAACATATTATAGCTGTGGAAAGAAGAAGGAAGGAGGGGGGATGTTTGGAGTCATGGTGCCTGTCTTCTTAATAACCATTATGCACGATGGAGCCCTGCTTTCCTGGGGACAGGCAAACACCTGCCTGCCAATGGGAAGTGGTGAAAGAATTCCTTGGTTTGCTTTGCTTGCACACATGGCTTCTGCTTTACCTGTTAAACTGTCTTTATCTCAAGCCACGGGTTTTCTTACTTTTACCCTTCCCATTCAGAGGTAGTAAGTCAACAGCTGTGTGGTGCTTAGTTGCAAGCTTAAGTTAAACCACGACAACAGGTTTGCATTTTTTTTACTACATATCACATATTTCTGCATTTGTTTTTTAGGATCCAACCCAGGGCTAAAGAAAAATCAAAAAAGGCAGATTTAACTTTTTAATTGACAAAACTCAGTGTTTTTGAAGATATCAGTTTACAGGTAATTTCTTATTCAGCCAACTATTTTTACAGCTGGGAAAGACAGACGCTTTCAGCTACAAAAGCTGTTCCAGGTCTGAAATAGATGTACTTGTAGTACCTATAAATACTGCCTCACTTTTGTCATTAGATCATCATGACTACATGTGCTACTATTCTGGACAAGATACAATAGTTATTATATATTTTATTTCAGAAGAACAATTCAATAAGATCTACCCACAAATGTGCATGACCAGAAAGTAACAGAACTTAAAGGTGCTTTTGTTGCCATCAAATCCACATGCACAATCACAAACTTCTGCATTATGATGATTTCTTTCAACTTCTTCATAACATAAGAATTTCCAACATTTGTAAGAGGATGAAGCACATAAAGCTCAAGACAGATCACATGCCAAATGCTAGAATAGGATTTGGTCACTATGGGAAATCATTCTCTGCCATTCTCAAAGAGCTAATGTTTTGGCAGCATTTCTGGGAAATAGATTCTGCTGAAGTCACTGGAGGAGCAAGGATCTGGCTGGCTGACCGAGTCCCTGCTGACATTCAGCTGCAGCCCACGCAAGGGAACTGAAAAAAGGGCTAATGTCAGGTGTCCAGCAGGGCTGTGATGGAACAAACTTGCTTATTCCATATTCCTTGTAAGGCGGATCAGGGGCTTCAAAACCCTTATTTAAATGGAAATGAATGGGTGATTTTTATAATGTTTAGCTTAGATACAAAATACAGCTATGATTTTAATAGGATTTAATTTGTGAGAGTCAAAGAGAGACATTTGTATTTTAGACAATCATACACTGCATTATCTCCAAGACAGCAGAAGGGCAAGATGGTAAAAAAGTGCTATAGATAGAAAGCTTAAGTTGTCAGTAATACAGTTGTCAGCTGAACTAGACTCACACAAAATGACTCATTTGGTTTAAGGGAGCAGTGTATAGCAACCTAATACCTTTGTCCCTGTCCTGTACAAAAACAAACCCCTCACAGGCAAACCAGAAGGAATTAATTTAAACTTCTAAAGTAAGTAGGTCAGAAACAACCTAATCAGCCTGTAGCCACAAGAACCAAAACTGTAATACAATCACCTCATACTAAGTGTACAGGTACATCCATAAAAAAAGCTGCAAGGTAATATGGAATAAATGCAGTACACCAGTTATTCACTGGTAGATGCCCACATGAATGATTTTGCCTATGGTAAACATGAAACAGCTTATCTTACAAACAAAAAAGGTATGCTGCTTTTGATTTCAAGAAATACAGGATGTATATGGGCAGTTCCTATAGAATACCTGACGCACAGTAAACCTACAACTTATTCTGAAGAATTTAGTGCACATCTGTCTGGTAATAATGAAAATTCTGATTAAGCATAGGCAAACCCAGTAAACTTTTTAAAAACACCAGTTTCTCAATTTCTGAACCACGAACACGATTCTGACATTTCCATGTCTTCCTATGGGAATTTGAGCTGTGGCAGATACCAGGAATGGTCTAGAAGGCAACAGAATGCAAAGGAAAATTATTTCTAGGGTCATATCAGTTAATCCCAGCTACCACATGTTTAAATTTTCAAAGGTACATCTACATTAGGAGTTCAGAGGGCTTAAAAAAATGTCTCTCATGCAAATCTTTCCATCATCTACATTTCACATGCTTTGCATGTCAGCAATGCTATGATCCTGGAGCACAGAAACTGGACTCTAAAGCGCCCTTCATCTTTCTTGAGAGCAGGCTTTTTAGGATTAGGGCAAATGTTTAGAATTTCTCATCAGAATCAACAATTTCCATGATGATTTTAATCTCTATTTCCCACCAGTCTGTCCAAATTTGGTTAGCATTACACTACTTAAATGGCATGTTTTATTTATATACAAATGTGTGCTTTGATTATTTACTTTTATGCTGCTACAGAAAATATAGAGTCCTTGCATATATGCAGTTTCGTGCACTGCAGTAAGATAACTCTTTATAGTCTCTCCTGTCTGACAAACACAAATTTATTTTGTCACAAACCGTGCTGATCAAACAGATCATCATGAAAAAAGAAAGAAAACACACACACAAAACCACCCAAACCACAACCCACAAATATCAGACTGATCTATGTCCAGGCCTGCCATTATAGAACTTGTAGATTTTGATCTTATTTTATTTAGCATTTGTATTCAACACACCTAACTTCATCCATAGCATAGAAAGCATTTAAACATGGCATCTGCAGAATAGGTGCTTAAGTGCCAAACAGCTTTTGTGAACCTCTCATTCCATTAAAGTAATTAGAAATTATTATGGTATTTAAGGGAAGGAGAATTTTAACATTTACATATATATATTAAAATGTAATATTTTCAAATTAATAGCATCTATATGGAACATGATGCATTTTCTTAATAGATTAGGAGTGATTCTGCAAAAACATGTTATTAGTCACCTCTATTAGGGAGGTCAGCAAATGTATCTTTCCATTAGCTGATGCAAGGAATCCATGCAAGACAAAAGGTGCTCTGTCACACAACCTTTGATCTTGTGCTCAGTATTTTCCAAGATATGAGCATAAATTAACAATATGCTCTAATGAGGAAAAACAGCTGATGATTTATAATGAAAGAGTATTATATGAAAAATCAATGCACAAGAAAGCTGGTTATCCTCATTACCCTCTGCTTGCCAACCCTTCCCCTGCAATTTAAATTTTCTACACTGGTTGGTTTGGAGAGATTATGGTATAAATCTCAATGCACCCATGTATGGATTCCACAAGAACATTTTGACCAAAATATTTTTAAAACTGCATTTATATGCATAAACCCTATACCTCTCATGGAAGAGTATAAAATAAAAAGTAGGCCTCATTTTTAAGGCTTTTTGAATACTTCGAGTTTGTGACTGCTGAGGACTGAAGACACAATTGCAAGATAGACTGAAATGCATAAATTGATAGTATTTCAAACAATTTCTTTCAATATTAAACAGTAATCTTTTAAATTTCTGCTTGCCCACAGAAATACAGTATTTTGTTCTTCCTGTCAATTTGCAACATGACATAGTGAACACAAGCAACAGTGCAAGATCTCATAGCTACACAATGCTCAGAGACTATGGACTGATGAACACAGAAGTAAGTGTTCTTTCCAAACCTGTCCCTCCAGAAATTGAGTTATTGTCCAGATATCAAGGGCCCTACATCTGGCTGCTCAGCTGAAGAAATTAAATATTTGCTAGCACCAGACTGATCTATAAAACCTGGACCCACCAGCTCACCAGCAAACTGAAAGCACTAGAACTTACTGGCATTTTGTTTGATGGATTTTTTCTTGATCAAGAAAAGCATCAGATTATTAGATATGGCCATAAATGTGAGAAGACTGCATGAAGGGCTTGATCCTGTCAAATAATAGAACACATAACATTCAGGATCTTAAAATGAGCATACGGCTGTACTATGACACATAGAAAGTTCTTGCCAATGGAGTCTTTGCACAGTGTTCAACCAAGATAGGGAGATAACCAACAGCAAAAACCAGCTGCTGCCTCTCAGCTGCACAGACTATGTGTAGAGGTTTTGCCTGTTCACTTGTAATATTCTATGTACTGATTAGAAAGCAACCTTGCAGGGCAAAAGTACTCTTAGCAAGATGAGGACAGCGGGCAGAAGCCCTTTATGCAAAACTCCTCACCCCACTGTTTCACAAGAAGATGTGACCTATCTGGCTATGTCATTGTAATATTTTCATTCTTGCTTTACTTGTTCATAGCCTCTTCAATATGCCCTCCTAACTGCTCTGCTCTCTATCCCATAGACAATTGTAAGCATTATACCTTTTCACATTAGCCTTATCAATTCTTTAAGTAAAATAGGTTTTCTGGAAAAGTATTTGCTGGTTCTTTTCTTATTTTAAGCTACAATAAGGAACAACTCAAGGCTTTCACACTCAATTGGCCCAAATTCCAAAAGGCCTAAAATGATAGCTTAAACAAGCGCAGTACCCAGGTACATCATCGGCCACTGTAGGGGACTATAACTTGCGCACTGACATATACAAGGGAAAAAAAAAAATAAACAAACCAAAACCTCATTCATTATTCCTTCCTGAAGTCAGAAGTATGGGTTTTTTTTAGAGTTACCAATGCACAGCAGTCAGCCACAATGGCAGTAATCATTTTAAGTCTATTTTGCAAGATTAGGGCTTGAAGTTCTCACAACCAAGACAAATTCTTGCCAAATGTAAGGTATGCATCCCTTCCATCTTTGTAACTTTTGTTTTCTTTGAAATGCAAGGAAGAAAACAGAAATGCATCTGTAAACAAACAAATGAACAAAACCAACAAACCAACAGTAGCAGCAACCATCAGCAAAGACTCAAATAAGCTTTTTCAAACCTGTGGCTTTTTGACATGATACATGTTATCCTCTCAGCTCTCTGCCTTGAAATCTTTGCTACGCTCACAGAGGAAAAGACTTGAAAATGTTCTTTTCTGGATATATCAAGTCTCTCATGCCAAGTACGGTTTTGAGCAGCTAGGCAGATCAAATGCATTCCTAGACTTTCAGGATAAATTTGGATTATGGGTGCACTAATCACTGTCCATGAGAAGGAACATACGGAAAACACCTGATCAAAATGTTCTGGCACTTACCCTCGTGCTGAAGTAACAGCAGCACCTTTGACAACAAAGCAGAACACAGCACATTATGCTAAGTTCTGAAGGAGCTTTCTGTGACCTTAAGAAGCAACATAATACCCCGTATTGAGGGAGCTTAAGAGTTAAGTAACAGGAAAACATGAAGAGGAACTTGGAAAGCTCTGGCCAACACATCCTGGCTTGTATTGGAAAGTGAGCCAGGGAAGTGATTGTTTCCCTGCACTGGTGAGACCACACCTCAAATCCTGTGTTCGGCTCTGGGCCCCTCACTACAAGAGAGACATTGAGCAGCTGGAATGGGTCCAGAGAAGGGCAAAGCTGGTGAAGGGTCTGGAGCACAGTGTGATGAGGAATGGCTGAGGGAACTGGGGTGTTTAGTCTGGAGAAGGCTCAGGGAGGACCTCATCACTCTCCACAGCTGCCTGAAAGGAGGTTGTAGTGGGGTCGGTCTCCCAAGAAACAAGCTACAGGACAAGAAGAAACAGCCTCAAGCTGCGCCAGGGGTGGCTTAGATTGGATATTAGGAAAATATCCAATTAGGATAATTTATTATTATTATATTAGGAAATTATTAGGAAAAACATCAGTTGAACCTGATGATCTTAAAGGTGCTTTCCAACCTAGCTGTTTCTATGATTCTATGAAATGAGGAGGCCTAGCATAACCTACCTGAATAGGAAGCATTCACATTTCTGCTAGATGACAGTGATGGATGTTAGGCTCACATGCTGCTTTGGAAGTATAAAGTCAAGGATATTCATTATGAAAACCTTTACTGGATTGTAGAGTGTGATGAAAATACCTGAACAGAAAAGGTTTTCCATCCAAGCTATCAGGTGCAGCAAGCTGTGCTCTTAGTATGCATCAGAAACACATCTGATGAGAATGTGCACCAGGCAAGCTAAAACAGGTATCTGCAACGACTGACGGCTAGAATAACTTCTGTCAGTGAAAAGCTTTAAATACTGTCTTGTCTAACTTTGTGCATTACTGTAGGAATCAAGAGAATACACAGAAGAATATAAAGGAGTTACAAGTTCATTGTAATAAACACAGAACTATCTAACACAGAATAGCCTTGCATTGCCCATGGATCAAAACGGACAGTTGGTATAGACTGTGTTGGTAAAATCATTTAGCATAAATATCTCACGGAACAAATACTGGTTCTTAATAAATCCTTTCAGGAACTACTTATGAATTATTACTACATGGTCATTTACACAGTATGTCATGCTGTTAGGTTTCTTGCAGAGCAATGACTGAACTCCCTTGCTTCTTTATATACCAGACTGAAAACACTTAAAATGGATATAAATGCTGTACAATACAGTGTTTTGGTTCTGGTTCAAGTGCATTTATGCAAATCATCTTGTAACCAAGTGCTCTGCATTTAAAACTTATTCACAGAAGCATCTTAATCTGCCGATACATCTGTATGAACAACTGTCAAGACAGAAAGGGGAATGGAATTTCCTGTTGTGAGTTTGAGGCATCAAATCCACCAACTCTAGCAAGAGCTTAAGCATGGCACAAATGTCTGGACACAGATACTAATCTTGGAACTACATGCTTCATGAGATTTAGAAAAAAATTAAAATAAAAAGGGCTTGTAGCACTGAAATCTGGAAAGCTCATTTTTCCAGTGCCATGTGTTTTAGTTCAGACAAACAGAACAAGGTGGCTTCTGAAGCCTCAAATTCTTATCTCTTAGATACGTTCTGGGATGTAGAAAGAATCAGGGAGGGGACTCCCTCTTTCTAATCCATCTCAGTGGAAAGCTGAAGGGCCAATGGTGATGGCTTATTTAAATACAAAGTTTAAGGCACACTTCAGACAACTTGGTATGCTTTCCCCTCCTTCTCTCCCCACATCACTTTCTCGTATCTTTTGCAGACAGTAATCATAAGTCAGGAAACAGACCAAAAGTTACATAAAAGTTAAACACAGTTTAAACACAGTTCTTTTATCACTCAAACAGATGCCTAGACGAACTCTACTAGACAGAAGACCTGTATACCTTATCAACACAGAAACCCTGAGTGTATTACTCTGAAATCACCCCACAATCCTGAAATTTCATAACCTTTGCATTCCTTTTAGAGTTCACTTAACATTAACGTACATTTTACTTATCATTAGAACAGTCTGTTGGCAACACTGCTTTGATATGCCTTAGCTATGGAGACTGTCATACAGAGACTGCTCCTGACTGCAGCAGGCAATTTACAAACCCAGGACTGAAACGAAGTGCCCCAAATTCTTGGAAGATTCATGTGTTTCTTTCCTCTGGTCAGACTCCCAAGCCACCTAACTTAACCTGTTAGAGCACACCTGTCCTAATTTAGCAGGACAATCCTCAGATTCCCTCTTAACAGACAGGGTGGAATGGCTCCTATGACTGGTGTGCTGGAATGGAAGGATACAGGCTCTTTAGGAAGGACAGGCAGGGGAGACAAGGAGGAGATGTTACCTCTGTCAGTCACTCACTGAAGTGCCTGGAACTATACCTGGAGACAGAACTGAAGCTGACCGAGAGCTTAATGTGTCAGGACTAAAGGGAGGGAAGGGATAGGTGACATTATAGTGGAGGTCTGCTACAGGTCACCCAACCAGGAAGACCAAGCAGAAAAGGCCCTCTATAGACACATCAGAGCAGCTTTACATTCACCAGCCCTGGTTCTCATGGGGACTTCAATCACTCCAGAACTCCTGGATGAAGAGGCTAAGCCACTATGCATCATATCTGAGAAGTCACGGCAGTCCAGTGAAGTTCTCACTGACTGGAAAAGGAGAAACATAGTTCCCTTTAATAAAAGGGAAAAAAGGAAAACCTGGGGAAATACGTACTAGTCAGTCTCACCTCAGTGCCAAGCAAGATCGTGGAGCAGATCCTCTCAGCAATGATGCTAAGGCTGATGGAAAATAAGGAGGCCACCGGTGACAGCCAACATGGATTCACTAAGGGTGAATCATGCCTGACAAATCTGGCAGCCATCTCTGATGGGGTTACAGAATGGGTGGGTAAGGGAACAGCAACTGATGTAATTTACCTGGACTTGTGCAAGACATTTGACAATGTCCCACAGGACAACCTTGTCTTTAAACTGGAAATGCATGGATTACTGATTTGATGGTGGATAATCAGAGGGCTGAAGCACCTCTCCAACGAAGAAAGGCTGAAAGAGTTAGGCTGTTCAGCCTGGAGAGAAAAAGGCTCAGAGGAGACCTTAGAGCAGCTTCCAGTACCCAAAGGGTACATAAGAAAGATGGAAAGGGGCTTTTTACAAGAACATGTGGTGACAGGACAAGGGGGACTGGCTTTAAACTGACAGGGGGTAGATTTAGATTAGAAATATCTAAGTAAAGAAGAAATTTTTTACAGTGAGGGTGGTGAGACAGTGGCACAGGTTGTCTACAGAAGCTGTGGCTGCCCTGGCAGTGTTCAAGTCCATGTTCATCCCCGGGCTCCAAACAGCCTTGTCTAGTGGAAAGCGTCCCTGCCCACGCAGGGATGTCAGAACTAGATGATCCCTAAGGTGCCTTCCAACCCAAACCATTCTATGATTCTATTCCAATTTTCACAAAAGAACATCTCATGTGTGTACTTCATATTTTACAGATTGCATACCTCAGTATTAGTCATTCTTCTTAACTCATCTGCATCCCTACATCACAAAATAAAAGCTACTTTTAAAGCTTAGCATTCCACTGCAGAGATGATTTTGGGGCTGGGTACGTTTTGGTCAAAGTAATATGCTCAATGTGTTCTATTCCCAATTCTTTTTTTCTGAGAAAAAACTTATTAAAAATCCTGACTATTAAACAAAAATAAAAGGATACCTGGTAACAGGATATAGTATTCTAGAATAATGCCCCTTTATCAGATTAGTTTTACAAGAACAGACCAGCTCCTCTTGATTAATTTACTATGAACAACTCAAGAAAAAAAAAAATACAAATGAGTGGCATTTAACTGTTTTAAGTGATAACAGTTGAAAAAATAGCCAGTTATTAAATGCTTCAAGAAGTATATTATTCAAAATGGATGAAAAAAAAGCTTTTAAAAAGCCCAAACCACTACTTGAACTACTGCAGAATGATTTATAAACTCAAACACTTCTATCAAAGAACAGAATACATAACAGTGAACTACAACCATACAAATGTAACCTTTCTTTAGACAAGATTAAAACAAAATGATTTTTTAAAAAGCTCTGGGAAGCAGATAAGCAAATGACACACCTGTATTTCTGTTAGTCAAAAATTACAATCACATCACTTCCCCACCACCGCTTTCCTCAAAACTAGATTAACAATCCTTCAGGCAGCAATCAACATTTTTATGTATGTGCTGGTATAACAACCAGAATAATATAACACCAACCTTTAAACAGAAACACAATATAAATAGTGAATCAAGCTGCTAAAGCAGAAAAGGATTGAAAGCAATAATGAATGAATAAAGACTTTCATGAAAGCATTACTGTTCTCATGGTCTAAAGGTCTGAGCACAAGATTTATAGGGAGATCTACCAGCAGATAAACAAAACACAGCTTTCAGCACACTAGTCCTTCTTCAAGCTTTGCTGGTTTTCTGTTAAATCTTTGAAACTATACTGAAGCAAATGGTGAATTAATCTTGGTTATGTACCTTAAAACCAATATTTTACCTAGTTTATGACTTTCAGAATTCAGTATTGGTTTACTGCATCTTTATTTTTTCCCATGCCCACAGACGTCCCTTCATTATCCCACAGAAAATTCCATCTCACAGGAGCTAGTTACTATAATCAGCTCCCTCCATCACATCCCCCCTGCTTATCTGGAGCTACCAGCCAGATTTTCTCCTACCAAAACCGAAAAGCATTACTCTGCACAGAATGCCTCAATTTGTTCTCAGCTTGGAAGTTGCTGCTTCTGCCTCTTTTCCTCCCATAAAAAAAGAAGCTTGAGTCTGTAAGTTTGTTTGCTCTTCTGTTGGTGACATCATTTGATCTAGCAATAAGCTTTATTTCTCTACCAGCCTTGCCATGGCAATCAGCTTCTCCTTGGAAATGTTTTTTCCCCCTCTCAGAAAAGGGGAAGGTATTGACCATACATATCCTCAGAATATCATATTGTACCTCAAAAAAAGTTGTACTACAGTAACACAGACTTTATGACAATCTCTAGCATCTATTTTAAAGTAAATACAACACTTCAAGTCTGTTACTAACATGAGGTTTCTTGAGGAGTTTTCTTCTGAAAAATAAAAAATTTCCTTGAAACAAATCTGATTTGCTTCTATAATACTGAAGTAACACTCTGGCATAATGACACCTAGATGCTAAACGTACTTCAATTTTCCCAGAAGACAGTCCGATAGCCTTACTGGAACATTTGATAATTTATTTTGAGGAGGAATTTAACCCTCAATACCTATCTGTATCATTCTTCTTGCAGCAGAAGTATCTGTGACTCACTGTTGACACCAGGCAGTGGCAAGATACAATCACCTTCCTGTACTCCTTAACTGCTAGGACTAGCAGTGACTCACCAGCAACTTAACTCAGGCCAAGATTCCCTGTGATGCAGGCTTCTGTGTGCACCACTTCTTCAGCAGCCTTACTTCCACTCAGTTTCACACATCCACAGCTAGGTAGTAAAGCTGATAGCCCACATCTTACCTCTATTATGTAAAAACAACTCCATTTATTTAACCCAAACAAAAGCTTTGGCTACATTCTAATACGCTAAAATAAATGGAAAATGTGATTCAGATCTTCAAGAATACTGACATTTATGGATTCTCTAATTTTACACCTTCCCCCTATTGCAGACCATAGTTTGAAAGATAAAACATTTGTCTTAGCCAACTGCATTTAAGGGTTTTGATGAAAAGTTTCAAGAAGTTTCAACCTTTTACTGGTTTATCTGCACTAGAGACATTTTCAATTATCACGAACTCACTACAAAAAATACCAAAACAAACTACTATGCTGCTACGGTGTCTTAAAAGAAAAAAAAATCCTGGTAAGTGATTTTAAGAGGAAAAAAAAGTAAAAAAATCCCAAGCAATTATCCAAAATTAGTCTGAAAGAAAAATTCCCCTAATTTCTCACAAAAAAAAGGTAACACAAGAACCTTGACTCACTCACAATCAACACAGTTGATTTAATTATGTAAATTAGGTAACAGCTGAGTAATGAATCCAAAGCTGAATCAATGACTCCACTGATCTACTGAACCCATTTATTCATTCCATAGCAGAGTTCAGAAGACAACACTAAAATTGATGAAGAAAGCATTTCCCAAGATACAAGTAAGAAAACTAGAAATAACTTAAAAATAATGTCATTTTCTACAGTGTAGGGAAAAAAAATCCATTGTCAAAGAATGATTTAGCAAAACAAAGTTTAAAACTTTAAAGCATACATTTGAGAGAAACGTGGAACTTTGGAAGCAGTTACCTTACATGAAGAAATGGTACTTCAATATCCTCAGTAAAGGCTAAAATACCCTTCCACTCCTTGCCTAGAAAACTGTATCAATACTAAAATTTTTATTTAATAGCTAAGCCTTTTACTAGTGGGGAGTTTCTTATGCTCATTGCCAACACAGCTCTGCATACAAAGCTTAAGAGATGACTAATAACTATTAATTTTCTGCACTGAAGCACTGTCTAAAGCACTCAAGGCAGAGACTGTTAACCCTAACAGAACCTCATCAGTACATGGGCAAGCCTCCACTTCCACCACTTGTTTTATGAAGGACCTCCACACTCCTCCCTGCCACCACTTTCACCTCAACCACATAAATATCCTTTCTAAAGAGATGCTATAAAAATAAAGACTTCATTTCAAAGAAGTAGGTAAGACATACACAGAAGAGGTGAACACAAATACAGACTTAACATTTCACATAATCTCCATTCATCATGTTCCTGTTTTCTTTAAACGATTGTCCATACGTATCATCCCACTACAGGTGACTGCATGCAGTACCTGCACATTGAATGGATTATGAGAAAACCCAAAGATAAGATAACCCAAAGATAATGTTGGCTGGACATTTCAATTAGTGTCATGCTTAACAAATGTATGAATGGAAGTCCACTTGCAGCTCTGTGGGTCTTCCAAAGGATAATTTCTCTGACACACTAAAAAGAGTTTGTCCCTGAACTAGACATTTTCACCTCTGCTCTGTTACAACACATCCTACTGACCCAGAAAAACAGCCTGAGGAGAAACTGTCAAACCCACAGTCTTCCCAACAGGGAAACAACAATAACAAAAAAACCCACATGTTTTTAAAAAAGGCCAAGTTATATATAAATAAGACGATGAAGCTCATCAGAAGGCGCCTGTGTAATACTGTCCCTGGTAAGAATGAATGGGATATTTTTAAAATAAGCGAAGGACAATCCTCCACAAAAAAAAAAAATGCCACTCAAACCACAGGCTTCAGATATGTACAAAGTTCAACTGTATACTGAAGGAATGAGAATCAGTTCTTCAAGTGCCTGAATTTCTACACTCCTGTCTGCTGAGATAACAGCTATCAAGATATCCATTTCTGTGGACAGATAAAGGAAGGAAAACCATAACCTCCAATGGTTAGTCTATTGTTAATACTTGTTTCTTGATCCACTGTGGGTTTGTGTCACTGATCTGTGGTATCCACAAATAGCACAAAACAACTTCTTTAGAAGAAAAATATCAAAGGTTATTTATTTACTCCAAGCCTTCTGGCATTTCACAGCTGAATTCCATGTGGATGGTAATCAGGAGTCAGTAATCAGCCACATTCATTTAGCACGATTTAGATATTTATATCAAATACATTTGCTAACAAATACATGGAAATAAAAAAAAAAAAAGTTCAGGGTATGGAGACATTTACCAGGTGCTAAATCTCCAAAATGCATGTAGGGAGGAGTACCTCTTACTAACTCAATCAGTTGCTCAATGAATTCAGAAGAAGAGAAAATATCTGGTCTAAAAAGCAACACTTATATCCACCCTTGGGAAAATGAACGGTGTTTATTTTAGTTAGAGCAACAGAACTTCTTTGGGAGTTCTGAATAAATTTCTGAATGAAAGAAATCAGCCAAGGGGAAATTTCAATCTGTCTGGACAGCACAGAAGACTTCAACAAGGCAATCACGTATAAAAACTAATGCTACTCCAAGACAAACTTCTTAGTGGATGCAAACTGAGGCATCAGCGTGCAGAGACAAACTACCCAGTGAAGCACATCTCACCAAGAGGTAGGTCTTTGGTGTATCAGTGTCTTGTCAAAGGAGACGTGATGTGGAAGAGCTTTGCGATTCAGTTTTGACATAAACAGATTAAGAAGGTTTTTGTAATTCTCTGCATTACCTTTTCAACACCATTTGCAGTGTTTTACCAGTGTTTACCATTATTTCATATTTATTAACAGTATTTATTTACTTTTAACAAAGCATTTTTGAAATGTGTCTTAGAGGTAGCCTACATGCAGATCATTCCTTGACATAACGCTGTAATATATTGGTAAACAGAACACTATTTTATGTAGGAATTGAAGATGTGCTCATCCCTTAGCACACCGCTCTGTAGCACCCAAATGACAGCTACTCTCACAGAACATGCAGAGACAAGGCAGAAGGCTAGAAGAAAAATCTTCCAACAAGCAGTGATAAGAATGAAGGCACTCTAGCATGAAACACAGCACTGAAGGACCTACCTAAACAGACACTGAAATTTCCTGAGAGCTGGTCAGAATGACTGTGAAAGAACATTTTTACAAGAATGAAAGAAAATTGAACTCCTAAACTGCTGTTAAATGAACATGGATGAACATAATAGACTAATGTTCTTGAGACTGAGTTTAAAAATCATACAGAGAAGGACTTTCTGAATTACAACAGACCGACCCAGAAACCCAAAGTAAACCTTACCACTTTATGTGACTGCTAACGCACATATGACACATGGATGTTCCACCCTTGGCCAGATTTCCTGCACATTAAGTTCCTGAAAAGGAAAGCTGTTCCTAAAAGCAATAGTCAGATATTTTCATGATGAGATGAAGGTTCCAAATCCATGAGTACCTCAGTTATACCGAACCAGCTGAAATCATATCAGACACAATCTGCATTATCTTCTGCAACACCCTACTGGCCTGTCAAAGATAGGTTAGCTGATCAGCTCCACAGAACTGAGAAACTCCTGACAACCCTGGAAAAAGACTTTCTGCAGAACAGAAGAATCAAAATCATTCTCCTAGATCTAAAAGAGGCTGAAAAATCCTTCCTAAATGCCAAACGGAAAAACAGGAAAACCCACCCAGTAACAGCATCCTGAATGTCTCACTTGTGATGTATCACCTAAAATGCCTTATCATACAACTGGGACAACCAGCATTCCCTGCCAACCACTAGTTCCAATTATACATATGTCAGGAACTAATGAACCTCTAAATGTTAAGAGAGGGGGAATCTGAATTCTCTTTATGGAAACTGGTTTAGTTCTGCTAAGTCATCACCTGCAACTGATTCCTCATGACAGAGAAAAACTCAGTGCATATTTTCCAAGCTCCTTGTGCCTTGAGAATATTTATGCAAAATAAGCATCTTTAGCAGACCAAAAGTCCCAAGTAATATGACCTGGTCAAATTGCCTGTTTCTTTGACATCAGTAAAAAGTACTATTCTTTTATAGGATGTACAATTCTGCCTGTATGGTACTTCTGTAGACTGATAGGAGGGGTCCATTAAGAGGAAGGGTGAGAAAGAACCAGGATGTTATGTGCACAACTCTCAGCACCCAAGACAGGAATCCAAGATCAAGGCATTTCAGCCAGAAACATGACTAACTGAAAGTGACTACTGAAGGGGGACAGAGATTGAGGCAAAATGAGTCAGATGCTTCTCAATGAACACTCAAAACATGCCAATGAGACACATAAACTGAGCAAGTGACTCAGCTGTAACTGGTAGCCTGCATATAAAGATCATCCAAAACTGACACTTAGATAAGCTACAATGCCTGCCCAACATTTAAGAGGCTAAAGCAGGAGACAAGGGCGAAGCATTTCTACACAGCATGCAGCATAGCAGTATCTGCCCAATCTTGAACTGCTTCACAAGAGAAAGCTTTCAGCTTGGGCTTATTTATGAAGAGCTTTCTCAACAGGGGCATCATTCAGGAATGCTTTGCTTTGATCCACTAGAAAGTAAGCATAAACAGGTCTGAAGAGTTTCATATGTTTTACAATCCTACACAGGATAATGCTAGAAGAGAGGGCTCCCCCTCCACCCTTTACACATCCCATCTTTTATGGTGAATACCGATAAGACTTGTAAACCTAAGCGACTCCTAATTTCACCACTGCAACAAAAACATTCAAGGACAGATGTGAAAATACAAATTTTGTTTCATGTCAAGATTTAAACACACTGATCCACTTAAGGTGGTAGGGAAGCAAGAATATTGCACAGGGGAAAAGCAACTTTCAGCATTGTCTGGTAAAGCACACAATTTAAAGAAAATGCCAGAATAGGTCAGAGCACTGTGGAGGAAAGCAGAATGCAGGTTTCTGCACAGACTTTGATGAAACTAGAATCCACTGATGAGCTGCCACAACAATCAACTGAGCGCTCACAACAGATATGATAGAGGATACAGGTATCCCTCAAGTCTGAGACACACACAAAAAAATTATTTTCATTATTTAATAAGGTTATCAACTCAGGTAGGAAAAGCTGACACAGACACAGAGTAATATTCTCTGACCCACCTCTTGGGCTTGCTCATGTACAGGAAGAGATATGAAAGTTTTGAAAGATTGATGGCTGAAGCAGCAAGATCATTACCCAAAGAATCAAGAACAGAATGAGAGAAGACTCAGCCATTTGCAGAGGCCTACAACCAGGCAGTCATTTTCTACCTACACAACACCTGCACCGCTTCATTCAAGATGATGATCAGAAGATGTAGAAATATAACATGAGACTCAGGTGAAATATTTTGTGAAAGGAAAACCCCAATGCTCCAGAGCAGAGAAGAGTCTACAAACATAAGGCAGCTCACATGCAATGGGAAGCCACTATTTGGCAAAACTAGCAGCTTTGTATTTTCTATCATCTTTCCTCTGTAGCAACCATAAATTGAGCTGAAGCTTTCAAGATGGGAAGGATCTTTTGTTTACGTGAGCAAGACTTGGGAACAACACTGTATGCAGAGACTGTCAAAGGACTAACTTCATGCTAGATTCATTATATACAGGTTGGAGGAGAAGTCAGAGTTGACTATTTATGTAGATCACAAATATTCACAATCACTCTAATTCAAGGCCAAAGCTGACCAACGTGTCCAGCAAATAATTAAACAGTCTCTCCTCTTTTCCTTGAAAAGCATTAGATTTTAGGCCTTTGTAAACCATACATTTCCTCAGGGATTTGGTCCTCCAAGAAAACAGAAGTATGTTGCACTCCTTCTGGGTATAACAAATGCATTATAAAATATGTCACCCTCAGGAAATGAGACAGGTATGAGAGGAAAGCAAAGAGAAAGAATTACTTAAAACTAGCTAAAAGGCATAAAGCCAGCCTATGCAATGCAAGCTGTAGCTCAGCCCTCTGCCACTAAAGATATCATGTCAGCTGTGTGCTTCAGTGATGCTTTACAGATCCAAAAAAAAACCTGGTCAGAACCCAGTCCACTCTCCCACTTAAAGTAGGTCTAGTAGCAACACTAGATCAGGTCAGCTCCTCCCAAATATTTATCCTTGTACCATAACCTGTCAATTAGCAACTTCATTGGTATTTCAAACTTTAACATACACTAATAGAATTTTCCTTTCAATTTGTTTAAATAGAAAGTAATTTGTATGGCATTTGTGGAAAAACAGACAAAACTTTCAAGTCTCACCCATGTACACACGCAGTAATTCAAGCTAGAATTCCAAATCCTGCATGTACCGCACATATGTAAAATTTTTAACTAGAAAGTATCTCTGTTCAATAAGAACCATTCAAGGTAATTGTAATAAATTAAAGCTTTATCCTACAAGACTTGTATTATAAAACACTATAATACAGGGCTGGAACTAGGTGATCTTAAGATCCTTTCCAACCCTAACTATTCTATCTTAAAAAGCAAGAATTCTCACAGAGGACAAAGAGCATGAAAGTAGCAAAACACAGTACCAAGCATTCAGACTCAGTTACTTATCTACCTCCGTGTTTTTCACAATTTATTTTATTAAAACTAAGCCAACCCAAAAAAAAAAGAAGCAAAGTTACTACGTGCAAAAACATCCATAAAACCCTAGGAACAGCTGTACACCAGTCAAAAAAAAAAACAACAGAAAAAGAAAAATCAGTTAAAAAAAGATTTAATGCTTTCTAGAACACAACAGTGCTTCACTTTTCACCAAAGATCAGCAGGACCACATCTTTCAATGCACCATCTCCCACTTTTGCAAAAACTTCTGCACTCCCTCAGGCAACCTCATTTTCTTTCCTCTTTATCTGTTCGAAATGGCCAACTTCCATGCAATGGAAAACAGAAGCCAGCTTAGCAAAAGACAGGTTTAACCAACCTAACAGGCAAGGGCTGAAAGGAAAAAAAGATAAAATCGTATTTTTTACTAGAACAATGATCAGCAATGTTGGGGTTCATAGCAATGCCTGTGCCCATAAACAAAGCAGTGCAAAGCAAGTTATACAAGCGTCAATACCAAGAGTCAAATAATTTTAAAAGAAATTAGAAAAGATCTTGGCTTTCTTTCAAGTAACATTTTAGGCTTCTTGTTACAGATTAATATAAAGTACCTAAGACCTTGCTGCTCCCTCTCTCTCCTCCCAAACTGTTTTTTCAGTAAATGTTTTCATACGGCAAGTGAACCACTTGTACTGTGGCATCACAGACTAACTTAAATGAAATCTAGCAGGCCAGGCAGTATGCAGCTATTTACAGCAGCATGCTTCATACCACTAACTACTTATAAAATCTGGCAGCCTAGACTAAGAGTGCAAATGAGATGAAACTCATCTCGAGGCAGCTGCTTACTAATCAAAGGTGAATATTCTCTCTACATAAATCCCACCAGGGGTGAAGTTAATTAGTAAGCAATAAGCAATTAAAACCACATACAATTTACTATTTTGAGAAGAGTCTGACTCTCACCATCACTGTGACCCTGAAGAAAAACTCTTGATTTTTACAAGTTCAGAATATTTCTTCAGAGACACTTTGTACCCAAAGAAGCTGATCTATCCAGTGAATGCACATTCCTATCAGAAAAGGCTATGAGTAACATCATGTAGATAAGGCATTTGTTACTGCTTCCTTAGTCTTTTTACACCATGTATTGCTTTTCTATGTCCCTTCAAGGAGTTCATTAAATCTTTACCCATTTCTCACACACACGTAAGAACAAAATTCACATATATATGAATAAAAATTTTAAAAATGCAGATGACTAATATCATTCAAGAGATTTTATTTCTAAGATAATGATGTTCCAACACATGTATCCAATGCATACATTTCCAATACTTACATTAGGCAGGAATACCTCAGGCATTTTTTCTAAACCAAGACAGAAAATGAAAAACCTTAATGTCTCCTAACCTCATCCATGAGGCATAAAGCTTTATTTCTTCCACAGCTTATGCAAAGGAAGTAGCAGCTAAAGAAATATTCCATTTTTTCCCCAACAGAAATGACAGGAGGACCTTGATGGCACTCACTTGCTTATAAGTACTAACTTAGAATTACTGCCTGTGGTATTTTTGAGTCAAGCTGATTCTGTGAGATTAAGTACTTCGCTGATGGGATTTTTTTAGTATAATTTTTTTATGTTTAAAAATGAAACAAATTCCCTCCTCTCCAAAAACACAACCACCAAAAAAAACACCAACTCGTCGCTTCAATTCTAAGCCCAGCAAGCTAGTGCCTGAATTTCAGCAGCTGCATACTCCACACTATAAAGACAAATGGATGTTATTAGCTTCTTTGCATCTAGATCTTCTAAAATGCACAGCTACAAAAGCTGCCTGGGATTGCAGATGCCAAGTGAAAAGCCTACTACCACTCAGACTACTTGGTGATAAACTAGGAAAATGCCTGTACATTAAAAACAGAACAAGATTTAATTTGTTCATAAATTAAAAATGTCATTCAGAGACTAATCACACAAACTCAGAGGAGACCACATGCCCTAAACATCGTGAAGAAGCCACACAACTCAACACGTATCACTGCTTCTCTTTTGTTGTCTAACCAGGTTATACACACACAAGTCAGGATAGCAAGGAAAGCTTTTGATCATTTGCCCATCAGCAGCTAATTTTTAACATGTGGTCGTTTTATCTCTAACTTACCAAAGAAAGAAGGTAACAGCTGAAAAGCGCACAATTTGTTTAACATTTAGTGTCAGGTCATTAATGCTTCTTTCTCTCATTTTCTACCAAGTTGGTAGAGCAAGGGAAACATTAACTTTTAGGTCACTCAGTCATGTTTAGCAGTTAAAAGTAACGGGATGAACTCTAAGAAGTTAAAATAGCACAGACCCCTGAAACACCAGTTCCACCATAATGGTGTGTGCATCAGCCCATTTTCAGAGGGTACTTGCATTTATTGAGATCCAAAGAGAGCTCTGACTCATCCATATCTTTGGAACACACTTTTAATTAAGTTGTTATGAAAACTTACATTCTACCATTCCACCACAAGTTCCTCCCACAGAAAGATATTCATAAAAGGAAAAAGGTGCCTGCTAAAAACTCAACTAGATCTTCAGTATGCCCCCTTATTTGACAGCAATGAAACATAATTACAGAGGCAATTGCTGAAAGCACTTCTTTCCAATTAAATTCCAGCATCAGGCTAACAGATCAATCCATTTTATACACCATAATGACCAAATACCCTTAGAAAAACCTCTGCTCTCACTATACAGTTACTGAAATTTTCATGTTGCTTTGTGAGTTAGCTGGTAAACGCTTAATGGCATTTGAACCTCACACATTTACTTCTTCTGTTTTTTGAGCACAATATTATACCGCTTCAAGCTTGATGCCCTTACACAACAGACACACACCAGCCAGGAGCATTATCAATGCTGATAAACCTAACATTGAATATCTTGAATTTTTAAAAGTTTTGTGGGTATACAAAATTGCCTTTGATTGACCTCTTTAGAGGTATCTGAATAATATTCTAAATATAACAGAGCAGAAATACACTGTTAGCCTCAAATTGTAAATTAATATCTTGAATGCTGTGAAACAGTTAATAAACATCACTTATTTTTTAAGAGCTTATACATGCCTCTGAGGCAATTAAACAAACAACTAAGTCCTCTGTACATTTGAGACTTAAACTAATACCTGAAATTATTTGCTAAATAGGGTTTTCTTCTTGCAATATGATTTTAAAGATCTAAAGCAATATTCAGTAGTATACTGTCTATTTTCAGAATTGTCAATTTCTAAAGAGGATAGTCTTTTCATTTTAAAATTTCAGATGTGCCTCTGAATTCAAACCATAAAGCTTCTCAGCCTAGCTAAAGATCAGATATAATAAGACTTTATTCATATGAATAAACTGTCAAAAAATTAAAGTAACTGCAATAAAGTCACTTTTACTGTACAATACATCATCTAGATCACAAGATACTGTAGAGCAGTTCCTAAATACAGATGTGCCATTCCTTAGAAAATGCTTAATCTTGCTCAGTTGCAGACTGGTCAATTAACTGCTCATAAAGTAAATGTTTTACTTGTGGTTATTATTTATTTATCAACAAGATTCTGCAGCTGCTTCTCAAACCTTTTCCTGTTTTTATATGGGTTCAATAAAATCACAAGTGGTATTGAGAAGATTAATAGAGAATGACTATTCATGGACATTTGTAATACAAGAACCAACAAGCCTCATGTAAGATTATAAGCTAGTAGGTTCCAAAACATACCAAATCAGGTAAAATAAAAATCATGGTATATAGCATCACAAGATAAATTTCACTATAAATTTACCCAAATTCTTCCATGACAATCAGTAACAGCAATACCTACCTAAACACAAAATAAAGACAAAATGAGTTGATATTTTAAGCTACATATAAACATTTCTATCTATTGCCAGGGTAACTCAGAACAAAACTTGAAGAATAATAAGCAACATAAGTAATAAAAAAGCAAGAATTTCTAAGATAAACTAATTTCAGTACATAGATAGTATCTGCTAGCCTGACTGTTGAAGCTTTTTTAATTATTTTTTCTATTTAAAGTCCCTAATAAATCATCTACATATTTAACAGCATGTCAGAAGAAAAGAACTAATGATAACAGCGGTTAAATGAATTTCAGTTGTTAGAATATGGACATTATATTAAAATCAACTAAAGACAATGTTAGCAAAAAAAAAAGAAAAAAATTGTTAAATCAGAAACTGATTAATCATTTTCTTACTAAAGCAACAAAGGTTTCATTAAGCATGAACATGAAGGGTACATAGGAATCCAGATCAGGCTTAATATGACTTATTTCCATTTTATTTTAATATATTTATTTAAAAAAATGTATTTCCATTACATTCATAGACAACAATTAATTTAATTACTAGTTCCATTTTCCAGGGTAGGGAGGTACTGGGCTGCTCTTCAGAGGCTAATCCATTACTCTTTACAGTTCCAAATTCTGCCTTTTTACATTTGCTTGAATATATCACCTTATTCCATGATTTCATCATGACAATACTGTTTGCAGTGAAACTACTCCTGTGTAGCCTGAGTCAGGCAGACAAAAAAGCACCAAAAGCATTTTCAGAAATAGAAACCGTACGAGTTCAGACACCAAGTAGTTCATCAAAATCACTTTAGACTGAGGAAGCAATCCAGTCTTACATGGAATTGCAAGAAAGCAGAAGGCAATGTTAGCTTCTAATAATAAAGTACTCATCATGAGCAAGTAGTAATATTTAGCCCAGCACTCCCTTTTCTACATTTCTAAATTATTGTTAACTAATGAAAAATACATGAAGTTCCAGTTATAACTGTATTGGGTGCAGGTGCCCAGGTGTTGGCAGTGGGAGGCTGCAACAGTCTCCATGGGAGGAAGCCAGGGGCTACCCTGTGGTGGACACACTTCAGCCGTTTCACAACAGATCCACAGCTGAACCTCTCAGCCATGTGTGGGGCACTTCAGTGAAAACATATTTGAGAAAGGGCGGGGAACACCAGAAGAGGAGTGACCAACAAAGCAAATGACAAAATAACAAGGTCAGAGGAAGATGAGAAGAAAGAGATATTCCACGCTGGAGCAGGTATGCTGCCAAAGGAATAGCAGCCTGAGGAGGATCCACAAAGCGCAGCAAAGAAAAAATAAAACAAGGAGCAGCATAAAAACTGCTACACCCTGACTAGAACCCGCTGCACCACTGTTTGCCTCGCTGAAGGCACTGAGTGTACCTTACAATGGTAACAAGCAGGGAGGAGAGATGTCTGGAGTGAAGCTGAGCCTGGGAAATGAAGAGGGATGATTTTCCCCAAGTGTTTTAATGTTTGCCTTCTTTTGTTTCCCAGTAATCGAATATTTATGTTAATTTGCAATAAATTAAGTTAAATTCCCCAAGTCAAGTCTGCTTTGCCCATGACAGTAATTGGTTAATTATTTCCCTGCCTTTTATTTCAGCCCTGGAGCTTTCTCACCCCTGTTCTCCCTGTTTGCTCTCCATCCCACAGGGGCAGCTGTTCCAGTGCCTGGCTACTAGCCAGGGCCAACCCACCACAGGGATATTGTAACACTATCATGGCAAAATATAACAGTATTGTTATATTTGACCCAATTTTCACATGAGCAAAGCTTACTACCCTTAAAATTCTGTTAATTTATCACTAGAAGAATTGCCATTAAAGAGGAGAGATTCTTCAATGATGAAACTGAATGTCAAATAACCAGGCACGCTGGGATTCACTTCGTAAGAAATCTTTTTTTCCCTGAGCCATGACTCCAAGGGCCTGAGTGTTTCAACTCTTAATTTCTTCACAGTAAAAGCAGGGTACAAGCTCCACAGAAAAGATATGCATATGGAAAAGTGCCTAGACAGACATCTCCAAAAATCATTCAGGACACCTGCCCACCATTGAACTAAATCTGTTCACTACTCTAACCTAACTAGTCAGTTAGTGTAAATAATGACCAGTAATAGGGCAGCTTTATGTTTCCACCAGTTTGGCATAGGCTTCAACCAGTGACATAAACATACAAGTACCTTGTTTCTAAATTTTGTTTAATTATGGCTTGTAAGCCGAAACTACACCAGAGCAAAACTCTAGCAAACTAAAGTGTCACTTGTTAAACATCTACACACCGCGCTATGAATGTAAGAACAAACTCAACTTTTACATAAAGACAAGAAAAATATTGTTTACCACTAGTTTCTTTTGAGAAAAGTGGTCTTTATGTCCAGGCACACTGTGAGTATGCACATATCACTAAAATTGGAAGTCAAGATTTACCAGATTTCATCTAGAAAGTACACACATATATTTTGCAAGTACAGGTATGGAGAATCATAGAACAATATAGGCTGGAAGGGACACCTGGAATTTACCTAATCCAATGTCCTGCTCAAAGCAGAGGTAATTAAATCAGTTTGCTCAGCAGCTGTCAAAAATCAGGCTCTGAATATCTCCAGGACTGGAGATGCTGATAAACCTCTTTGAGTATTTAATTAATTATGAACACGTTCCTTGTGGCTAGTAAGAATGAGCTTGCCTTATTTCAACTTGTGATCATTGCCCTTTCACTGCCACTGCACACGTCTGGAAGTCCACTTCCATCTTCTTCACATCTTCCCATTAAGTAGCTGAAGATCACAGTAAGATATGCCCTGAGCCTTATTTTCTCCAGACTAACCACCAGGTCTTTCATGCTCTCCTCATATGCCATATGCTCCAGTTCCCTAACCACTTTGGATATCCACTACACTTACTCCAGAACATCAGTAGCCATCTTGTACTGCAAAGCCAAATCCTGAATATGATACTCCACATGTCATCTCAAGTGCTGAACAGAAGGAATGATTGCTCCCCTTAATAAGCTGACTACACTCTTGCTAATACAGAACTATGCAGTTGGCCTCCTTCACCACAAGGGCACACTGCTGATCCGTATTTGCTTTGGTGTCCACCAGGACCCCTAGGTCCCCTGTTAGAAAGCTGCTTTGCAGTCAGTCAGCCTCAACCTGGGTGGACGGTGTTCTCCCGTTCCACATGCAGGACTCTGAGGTTTCCATCATCCCATTTTTCCACACTACTGAGGGCTCTGCAAATAGCTGCCCTGCCCTTTGGCATATCAGATGTTTCCCACAATGTGATATCTGCAAATTTGGTGAAAGTGCACTCCATTCTATTAGCCAGGTCATTAATACACACATGGAACAGTACTGACCCACGAAGAACACTGCTAGAAACCAGACATCAGGTAGATTTCATGCTGCTGTTGCTGACCACCCTTTGAGCCTGGCAGTCAAGCTATGTAAGTGCATTTACTTGGTGCATATTTTGCCAATTTGACAATAAGGATACTATGGGAAACCCTGTCCAAAGGCCTTGCTAAAGTCCAAGTAAACATCAACGGCAGTCCTTTCATCCTCAAGGTCAGTCTTTTCATCACTGAAGGTCATGGGGTTAGTCAGGCATGATTTGCCCTTAGTAAAACTATCCAAGGTGATCCCTATCACCTCTCACCCTTCATGTGCTTGTACGTGGCTTCCACAAGAATCTGCTATGTAACCCTTCCAGAAACTGAGAGTATGCTAACTGACCTATAGCTCCCTGCATCCTCTTCCTTGCCCACCCTGAAGATGGGGATACTACACTTGTGGACTTAAAACACAGTGGCAGTCGTGTTTATGTCTAAGATAAGATAACGCTACACAGAGTAGTAGTTAAGCAAAAATCATATGCAGAAGATTACTGATATTATGGCACTGACATTTGATTGTGAGGCTCTGGAGAATAAAACAACAGCAAAGTAATAGAAAAAAGCAGAATAAACTTGGCAGTTTCCCTTTTAGGAAGTCATAACATTTAGGGTATCATCCCCTTCAAAAGCAGGTTGGCAATTCAGCAATCCCAGTAAAGATATTTGGTGTTGCCTAGTGGCTGGAGGAAAGCATTCTGAATTGGTAAGTGGTAATCCTGATGAATTAATATTTCCAGATATTGTCCAAGTGTAACTTCGCAGGAATAAACATCTGTAAACTGAGAGAGATGAACCAATTCTTCTATTGGAGGGACTGTACTATCAGTGGCAATATTATCATTATGAACTTGAAATGCAAGTGAGAGGTATTCAATCCTCTTAAGCTGAGAATAGAAATCCATCCTGGATTTTCTTTCCAGTACTTGATAACACCATTCATATTCCTTCCTTTCAGCAGTCGTGGAGGAAGAAGTTTTAATTTTTCAAGCAATGGCTGAGAAAAAAAAAAAGTTTTAAAAAAAGAAAAACAACAGAAAAACAGCAAACTTTCAAATCCCACCTCATCTCTTGAGAAAGGTCTCTGGGGGTGGACAACTGAAGGGTCTAAAAGTACATAAGAACTTCAAATACTTACAAATACACTCTATTTGAACAGATTCTTTACAAAAAGATGTCATTTCTTGAACAAAGGCCTCTTTCTCAAACAGGGATTACAACTGGGAAGGTAAAAAAAAAAAAGACAGAAAATAAAGAAGAAATTGTTCCTATTGGACATATCAAACCTGCTACTTTGACACAAAAAGCCCAGGAGACCAAGCATTTCCACCATTTGACTCTCCGGTAGTAAAAATTATATATTAGTAGAAACAAGCAAAGGTCCTCAGTGTCAATAACCAGTATGATCTTGGTACTGAATGTAAAAGAGAAAGTAAACTCTTTGAACAGATTCCCTAAGCTGACCTGTTGAGAAGCTCTCAGAGACAAAACTATTTAAGCAAGTACAGACAGGTATGGACAACATATGAGGGGTGGGGAGGTCAAGGTGTGTGTGATTGCAACAGTGTGCTTGTACATGAGTATCAACAACACAAAAATGAGCTGTCACTTGAACAAATTAAAGACCATGAACAAAAAGGGAATTCTGACTTGCAGGAAAGAGTAACCAAATCTGCATGAAGGAAAAAAAATACTAAAACATTAGGACAGCAGCTCCTGAACCACACCAGCATTTCCAGATCCAGCTGAACTCTAGATCCGGGAAGCTGATGATACCCATATAAACAGATAAAGGTCAAGTAACCAAATACATATCTTCCACAGCATAAAATCAGGAAAGGTATAACACTTGCAAGGTATTTACCCAAACAAACATTTTACAAGGTTATTGTAAATAGTCGATGGGGACTCCAAATTGGTGAGAAAGATAATAAAAGAAAGCCAATCAAATTGTTTGCTCTATATTTACTTTACAGACTTTGCCAGTCTTTATGACAGCATTTTAATTATCTTGAAAGTAATGGAAGACTGCTGAAATACATCTGTAATGAGCTATTATTATGTAAGCATTCTGTAATAAACTTGAATACTCAAAAGTCAATGACAGCACTCACTCTAAGGTATGCACAGGTGTACTGGATTTATGTGGCATGGTTTGGTATTGGGGGCTGCAGAGACGGGTCTCTGTAAGAAGAGACCAGGAGTAGCACATGTCAGACAGCTAGAAAAGCCAGGAAGGAAGGAGTGACCTCAAGCCTGGTGTTTTCCTGTCAAGGAAGGTGTTCTTTTTAGTTTCATCTGTGTTTCATTAGCCTACTCTATTTTAACTGGCAAAAAAACAAGTTAATCTTCAAAGAATCACAGAATGGTTTGAGTTGGAAAGGACCTTAAGATCATCTAGTTCCAACTCCCCTGCTATGGGCAGGGATACCTCACACCAGAACGGGTTGCTCAAGGCCCTGTCCAACCTGTCCCTTAACATGGATGGGGCACACACAGCTTCCTTGGGAAATGTGTTCCAGTGCCTCACCAACCTCACAGTAAAGAATTTCTTCCTTATATTTAACCTAAATCTCCCCCAGGCTCCCCAAGTTGAGTCCGTTTTGCCCTTGATAGTAATTGGTAAGTGATCCCCTCTTCTTTATCTCAACCACGAGCTTTTTCATCTCTCTCTCCTTCTCTTCTGTTCTTTGAGAAGAGCAGCTTAGTGAGCATCTATCAGCTGACCAAGGTCAGCCCATCACAAGAGAGGTTGCAAAAAAAGAGCTTCTTTCACTGTCCCTGTTCTAGTAGTATCAGGATGAAATGAAAAATCTGATTAGAACTTAAAGGTGAGTGAGACTCAGTGTTATTTATCCTATTTGCTACAAATTAAACACAGTTCATATCTTCCACACTATCCAGAGTAAAACATGATGAAGAGAGCAAAGACTGGACTGGGAAGGCTGTGAAATTAAAAAGAAGGAAATTAAATATAATGAAAATAAGTGGGAAAACTAGATCAGTTAGACAAGATTAGGTCTAAAGGCTATTGACTGTGGCATTGGACATGCTATCATTGTGTGCGCATTCAGGGGCACTGAGAAAGATTTTCTAACAGCTCATCTAAATCGGCAGGCTACAAAACAAAAAAATAAAGCTTAGTTAAAATTTAATTTTTAAAAAGATATTGTTTTTTAGCATATAATACTTATAGCCAATAAAAAAGTTTCTACAAATCAGGTCTTTAACTTTTAAAAATCTGATCACAGGCGTGCATGCTATAAATTGGTTAAATAGACAGTGCATGAAAAACTGTCACAACGCACAGACCAAAATAAAAAGGCTAACTATACTCTGAAAAATTAAACTGTAAGACTAGAGAAAACCCTCAGGAAATTTGGACTGCAAGCCTACCAGAACAGTTAACATGAAGATGGTCTGACCTGAATTGAAATTGAACAGTGAGCCAAAGGCAGAGCAGCTACAAAACTCTTATGCAGACTGAACCCTCCTCTTGAAGTTAAAAAAAGATCAAGCAACAATGTAAGGTTCACCGCAAACTCTCATACAGATATGCCTCCATGTTGATTAATATTTTAAATGCAACATTACCATCTGTAACATAATATCTTCCTCCCTCAAAGACATATTTAAAAATAAATGAGTCATGAGCACTAGTTCAGCACTTTGAAAGACAAAAAGTTTCTCCATAGGTTTTAACATTTAAATTATAAAAAAAATCTGAGAAAACTGCATCTAGTAAAGAAACTAATTAATATTTAAAAATATCTGCAATAGAATTAAAGCTACTGAAAAGGTGGGAGACAAAACAAATCCGAGATCTATGTCTTGAACCTAGGATTTGGAAAGATAATAGTTATACTTTCATAAATAAACTTGGATTTGTGGGAATACTGTCCAACATAAGCCTTGATGTCTATTTAGATCTAATGCATCTGAACTAATATTCCTCCCTGAAGAGTCTGCATGCTTGATGAAGACAATGAACATAGTGCTAGCAACTGTACAATTGCCATACCTCACACACTTCCATTTTAGTTTTAACAGACAAGATAAATACTGATACCATTGACAGGCCAGAAGGGAACAATATAGTCGCTGACATGCAGACAGTGTAAGCCTGGGTGCTGATACTCTCCCAGCACTGGTACATTGAGCAAGAACACATCAGTAATACTGGAAACAGAACACTTTCAATACTGTTTCCCACAGCCTCCTCCTAGACAAGAGGTCTGTGTGGTGGGTAGGAACTGGCTGACCAGCTGCACCCAGAGGGTGGTGGTGAACAGCTACTTTTCAAACCAGGGACCTGTCACTAGTGGGGTCCCCCAGGAATTGATATTAGGCCCAATGCTGTTCAATGTCTTCATGACTGATCTGGAAGATGGGATCAAGTATACCCTGACCAAGGTGGCCACTGATACCAAACTGAGTGGGGAAGCGGATGCTTCAGAAGGGAGAGGCCACCCTGCAGGAAGACCTGGATAGGCTGGAAGAGTGGGCTAACAAGAACCTTATGAAGCTCTACAAGGACAAGTGTAAGGTCTTGCACTTGGGAAAATACAATCCAAGAGTGCAACACAGGCTAAGATCTACCCAGCTGGGAATCAGCTCTGTGGAAAGAGACCTGGGGTGGTGCTGGTGGACAACAAGGTGTGAACAGTGTGATGCTGTGACAAAGCAAGCCAAGAGAAGTAGAATTACGTCAACAAGGACATTGCCAGCAGAGATAAAATAAGTCCTTATCCCACTCCATTCCGCACTTCTCAGGCCACACGTGTAACACTGTGTTCAGTTTTAGTCCCCACTACACAAAAAAAGATATGGACAGGCTGAAGAGGGTCCAGAGAAGAGCCACAAATATGATCACAGGACTAGGAAGCCTGCCATATGGGGAAAGGTTGTGGGCTTGTTCAGCCTAGAGAAGAGAAAGCTCAGGGGAGACCTTATCACCATGTTCCAGTTTAAAGGGTGGCTACAAAGAAGGTGGATAATCCTTTTCTTTTCCACAGACTCCCATGTTACAAGTTTACTCCCATGTTTTACAAGTTACTCCTGGCGAGATTCCGACTGGACACAACAGGAAAATTTTTCACAATGAGAACAATCAGCCATTGGAATAATCTCTCCAGGGAAGGGGTAGACTCCCCACATTTGAACACTTTTACAATTCGGCTGGGCAGGGTGCTGGGATATATAGTCTAGGTCATGCTTTGCCTAAAAAGGTTGGACCAGAGGACCCCTGAGGTCTTTTCCAACCTGGTATTCTGTGATTCTATGATTCTGCTATTGAACTAATTCCTGACTCAACCCTCATTCAATTCAGCACTGGTAGCTCTTCTCCTTGAAACCCACTTCTGATCACAGAGACCTGCGACATCTTCTTGGGTACCTAAGCAAACTGGCATAGCACAGAAAGATGCAACAATTTTGTTCAGATGAGTTAACTCTCTATTTGCATACTGTGGGAAAGTGTAGGAAGCCAGGTGGAAAGGATGAAGAAATGTCTAGGGGATAAACACTACTCTACATTTCACATTAAAAGCTCTTCAAGATTCACAAGCAGGTGTTGAGAAAAACCTTCTACATTCCTTTCCTTATTACTTACCCAAGAATGGGAATCTTCAGGAACTGAAGCATCTTTTCAGTGAGTTTATAGAACTGAAAGAAAACTTCAGTCCTCATTTACTACTTCTGTCCAAACTGTCTTGAAAACAGACATTTTGAGCAGGAAATAAATAATTCACAAGTGCCAGTATAAGCAAGACTGATTTCATTCCAGAGTCCAGTACAAAACATGTTTTACAGTAATAGAAATATCTTTACTGTTCTAAGGTTATAGCTTTTAATCCATTTCCCTCAGCACTACTGTTTAAAGAACAAAGTCATGTGAAAATTAGCCTTTTTGCCACATCACTGTTTAATCAGAGCAGCTCCCTGACACCTCGTTCACCCAAAGAATTCACTGAACTCACTAAAACTAGTACCAGAAAAGAGGGACAACAATGACAAATTATGTAAGATTAATGACAGCATGATTTTAAAATCAAATTCCATCAAAAAACCCTACATTAAAATATGCACAAAGTTCAGGATTTCCTAGTGGATTCATACTAAACTGATTCTTCTTTAACCACCGTGTGCTCATTATTACAGTACCAACTCTGACTCACTTGGTGCACAGAACAATAAGTACTAGAGGGTAGAAAAAAAAACCCTGTATTGATAGCAATGACTGATACTGCCCGACATAGCTGGAATTTTATTGCAGAAGTTAAAGTTGTATCAAGAATGAGAAGAAAGCAGATAACTGGAAAAATACAGTTAAAGCAACAACTATACATTTTTTTCCAGAGAGTTTCTGTCAGATGCTTATTTTCAAATTGGTTAAACATTTCCCTACAGGTTATGATGTCCACACTCTTCTGTTGTTGACCTAACCTGGCCACTCAGAAGAAGCACAAATCATCTGCAGCTACCTAGTCAACATTAACTGTGTTCTAAACATAAGGTACAAGAACTCCATGAAAGAAAGAGCCCTTCTTGTTTCCACATTAGCCATGTAAATGAGTAGCTTGGATACATATGTTTGTGTGCCTTAAGGCATAACCTGTTGCACAAAACTGAACTTGTGCAATTTAAATGATTCCAACATCGAAAGTGACATAAAAACAACTATGTACTCATCTTCCAGCAGCCAGACCAACACTGAAAGGGAAAAAGAAAAGAACTGTGCTTAAGCAAGAGGAAACTAGCCTAAAAGAATAAAAATTAAGAGAAGGAAGATAAAACATTGGTTTTAGTACTAACTTTAGTATTGTACAGGAGGGCACTGTTAATAATTGCCACTTACTTCTAATAATAATAATAATACATCTCCAATGCCTTATACTTCATGTTTTACGTAAGTTCCTATGGTCTTCATTTAATGTTGTAATATTTAATAGCATCTTTTAAGGACAAAATCCTGATAGATTTTTGTTCTGAACTGTTAGACAAAAGTTCTGAAAACAACTGAGATGTTAATTCAGAACGTGTTAAAACAGGTTAAAAGGGAAGGCATTTTCTACTTGAAACTGAATCTGTTTACGCAGTAATAGCAGTTTTGTAACTTGATGAAGTACTAACATGGAGCGTCATTCATTACTTGCAATACAGGTTTATGACATACTGTACAAGGGATGGTAGAACCTCGACCAATTAGGATTAATAGAGATAATAAAGACATCAAATTTAAGTAGTCATGTTCTGCCTTTGTAATTACAAAATACCTTACTAGTTACTCTACTGTGTGCAAGTTTGTTGCCCAATTCAGTCCAGAAAGTGGCTTCCATAAATTGAAGTTGGGCTTTTTACCAGGCCTCCCATCATTCCAAAAATGTGAGAATTTACAAGAAATCTTTCACATGGTAAACAGTCTTGCAAGTTAATCACCATTTCTGTTTGCAATATACATAAATCTGAATTTAACAAGTAGAAATAACTGACTTCCATAGCTTAAAATAAGCCTAACTGAATGGAAGATTATGGGCAGAAATCTTCTCCGTCCAATGGCGGATATATATATATATATCCCATTTTAAAATTAAAAAAAGAGATATTAAGTTAAAATTACCTATTTTCATAGAAGAAAATACTACTTCTGCATTTCTGTAGTAAAGTCTCCTGTTCATGAAGTTCTAATTGAAGTGATAAGAAATCCAGAAAATGAAAGTGCTCAGCAGGAAAACCTTATCACACCTTTTCAATTATACCCAGCTTATAAAGGCCATATTGACCTTTCTTGTTACTGATGCACTACTAAAATTAGTTCTTTCATTCACAGATTATTAACAAAACTAACTGACAGAGTTGTTTAATCACACAGAAATACACATCAATTGTGCTGAACTGCTGAAGCTCAACACCCTTCAAGAAAAGGTGTCAAAAATAAAAGATACCATCCTTCAATCCTAACCTGTGCATGTGACAGAGCTCTTATGAATATACGCCTGAAGGGTTCACAGCACCTAATATATCCTATTATTTTTTGAAGTAGGTGGTGACTTTGCTTTCTCATAGTTAACACAGAGTACAACAAGTCTCCAGGATCTCAAACTACAGTAACCACTAACCACACAATTTTGAATAATCATCTCTCTAACCCAATTTACTGGTTTGGAAACATTTTACAATACGCATTTATTGATGGAAATAATATGTATGTTCCTGAGTGTTTAAATGTTTAATTCATCAGTATTTAGACTACTTCAAAGGCGCAAGTGTTAGAAGCTGTACAAACATGACTACATACCCAACAGCCTTTTATTTTGCAGCAGCAGTGCTGTTTAGAAAATCCTCAGATAGTTCCTGCTTGTCACGTGTTGGCTGGTTTCACAAAACAGTTTTGGTGTGTGTGAACTAGATAGAAATCAGAGGAAACTAAACCAGAAGCTAACCAAAAAAAACAAAAAACCAAACTAAAACAGGCCAGCTTGGACCGAGCCTTGGCCAGGTGGCAGGGGGTTGAAATTAGATGATCTTCATTCAGGTCCTTTGCAACCCTAACAATTTTATGATTCTATGTTTCTATAAGCTCTGCTTCAGGTGCAAATCACTAACACACCCCAATCCCCAATGGAGAAATAAAGAACTGAATTAAGTACCAATCCTTCAGATAGCATAAATCACGTGTTTGTGGAATGTTAGGCGTAACAGACCAGAATAAATCCAGTCAAGAGTTAAACAGACAAACTATACACAGCATACATGAAGGGGTCCCAGCATCAACTACTGCCTATCTATAATCAGGTCTTACTGTACCAAATAACCTGCTAACAGGTCCAACCTGTGAAGTACAGATCTACTTTTTTCCAGATCAGTCTTCAATAACTGTCCGGCATTCAGCAGTTCACAAAAAAAAAAAAAAACAACCAAACATTAACTGTATTAAATAAAAAAGAAAGTGAATTAATGATTTCTTCCACAAGTTCCCTTTCAGATTAAAGAAGTCTGACATGAACCACTATAAACACTTAATTAGCAAAAAAGTGATGCTAAATATGAATGAATGAATGACAATTCTCACATCGTCAAAAAAAAAAAAAAAGCCAGACCTCAGACCTCTTAAAGTCATACAGATTTGAGCTGATTCAGTCAAATGGAAAGGAGAGGAATGATTTCTGAATAAGTACACACTAAATTGATTCTGCTTTGAGAAAACACTGCATGCAGTTTTAGCAGGCTGGTCTTGAATGCATTCCCAGCCTTTGTGGAAAAAAAACCCAAAATTAAAAGCTTTTCCTGGATAGAAATGATAACTTGGAACCTTCTTTAAATAGCAAACATTAGATTTTTGAATCTTATTTGTAGGACAGGGAAAAGAGAACTTAACAGCGGTATGACCCAATTTGTTCAACTGTTATACGTTAAGTGCAAAGCCCAATTTTAAAGTTAAATTGTAAACCTATTTAAAGACTTAAAAAAGCTCAAACCCATAAGATATGGTAATAGTAGTTACACTGTACACTATTTCCAACTAAAATGGCTTAGATTGTGGAACTACTAGTAGGATCTCGGTAGCACAACTGCAAAAAGTGCTACAAACCATAACCTGAGGACACACAGTAGTACCCATGCTTCCTTCAACAGTTCAGCCAAGTATCTGCACAGAGCTTCTCATGAATCATGATCAAAACTTTTCTTACTGTCAAAATGATCTGCTAGTTCAAATCATAATTAATTCAGTGTTAAGAAAAGTTTGGATTAACTCATTTCACTGCCAGGTGGGCTTTTTTGGGTTCCCCCTCAAAATATATTATTGCAGATAATTCAATTCTTTGGAACCTCCCAGACATGGTGAAGTGATCAGAAGGTCCAAGCACGCTCTGCAAAGAGGATTACAAAATGGTTGAGTTTCTCATTTTTCTTCATCCATAAAAATGTACTGCCTTGTACATATATATTACATTATTTACTTTCTTGTAGGAAAGTATACCTATGCTTCCTTAGAAAGGTCCCTCCTCTGAGTAACTAGGCTCAGAGATCTATTAAAACAGTTACACATTAACAGGCTCACAATCATATAGTCAAACCTGATCCATGAGACACTGTCCGATGGAGAGAGCCTTAAAAACCATCCTCCAAATCAAAGGTGCCACAGACAGAATAACTTGACTTTACTCAAGTGGTATACAGGCTGATGAAGACTGGGGAATTCCTTTACCCTCAAAAAGAAAAGCACATCTATGGTTGTGGGCCTTTTGTACAATTCCTCTGGATAAATCTCCACAGGCAAGTACATGTGTTAAAATTAATAAATAGACACACAGAAAAAGGGAAGATTTCACAAAAAAACAAAACAAAACAAAACATATTTGTTCTCTTAATGTAAAACATACAAAGACTGCCATACTTGGTCAGATCAAAGAATTATCTACATTTTAACCTTCTGCCCTCTCCTCCCAAAGTCCTTCTCGCCCTCCTCATCAGGATTACTTAGCAGCAGATATCAGAAAGACACTAAAATGGTCATGTTTAACTATGCTCTACCTAGTAAACACAACACTGTCATTTATACTCCTAAATCAAACAGAGAGGAGTAACAAATCACTGAACAATCTGATTCTCTACATTTTCCAGTTGAGGAAAATAAGGAAGTTACTTTCTACGTCTCTAGCACAGGGCACAGCATTTCCTAACAACCTAATAAAAGCCTTCACTATGCTTGCTCTTGCTGCCCATTTCCTTTCTCTAGGATTATTCTGGGATTCATCAGTTCACTTACTAGCACTAATCCTCAGCCTGAAGCTTTTAACTTTTGTCATCCTCTCTATAGACGTACTTCTCTCATCCAGTAAAGAATTAGTGAAACCTCTTGCCATAGAAACCAAAACCACTTCAGGAACTTTATACATACATTTCTAGTTGATGCAAAATCCAGACCAATAATGAAGTCTTACTTACTGAGGAATTTCTTGTTGATCAGATACACAACTATGTCCACTAAGACTTGCAGAAAATAAACCCTAACCTAAAAAGACATAGGAGCAAATCTTATCGAACACGCTCCTTTTCTAAGTCAGCTATGAGACCATCTTTTCCTCATATGGAAGAGAAAAACCTCACAGTTGCTTTTCATTTGTGTGCATGACATGCACCTTCCAGTTCCTGAAAAGCAGAAAAAGTAATTTCATTTTGTAGCATGCTGGCAAGAAAGTAGTAGAAACATTAAATCTTAACATCTAGCTCCACTGAAAGGATCTAGACTCAGTTGTAAAAGTGTGACCACTCTTAAAGACAGTGTCTTTCTCATCTGTCTATTGCTTCTTTATGGGTTGTCTTTGGACGATTAGCATCTTCTACAGTAAAGCTTTATTTTGAGCAGGTTGGTGTTTCTTAGTTGTGTTGCTTTTCACATTTATAGCATTTCCAGTAAGAGTTTAAGAGCTTTGGTATAAAGCCCTGAGTCCTCTAGCAAATCAGATGTTTAATATTAAATGTTTCCATCTCTCAAAAGAGATGAAACCATAAAGAATAAGCCTCATGGAGGCTTACAGCTGTGAGATCACATGCTGGCATAGGCTATGTGGGTATCTTGCCTCTGTAATGAGGAAAGCTCTAGTGATCTCAAGCTACTTTGTTGCTTGCTGTTTTGTTTTTGTTCATCTGAGAACTGATATTCACCTCTAGTGTGGGAAGTCCAAACAATATTCCAATAGTAAAATAAAATAAAAAAAAATTAAAAAGAAAGGTTTGTTTGCTCTCAGCAAGACAGGAGTTCTATTATAGGACACTCCACTGTCTCCAGGGTCAGAACTTCCTGGTCCGAAATAACCAAAGCCTACCAATAGGTTAAGCCTGAAATGAGCATTCTTGCACTTAAAGGCCCTCAAAGGCATGTTACAACACGAATGCATGGTCAGAAAGCTTTTCCTTCCCCTCAGTCAAAAATAAGTATTTGCCATCTGACACATGATTCCACAAAAAAACAGACCCTTAAGACAATTTCATAAGTCTTGTACAGGAAAAAGGTATGCAAGTCTCAACACACTACATTAGAAAGGTAGGATTTGCTTCTCCTCCCCCTCGCCACTAACAGGAGTAATCAACTACTGTGGAAGAACCATGTCCTGTACAAACTACCTGAAGAAAAATCAGGTTTTCATCTAAAAATGGTTGTAGTTCATGTGCTGCCATGTGTTTTAATCTTAGAAACGAGTGACAGCAGTGTTGAAGGAAATGTATGACCCTGTACTCTTTGGAAGCCACATCAACTTCTAATTAAAAGACCATCTGTTCTCAAAATTTAACAACTCAAGGTAGCTGGTACCTGATCATCTGACAAGAAGGATCAAAAAAACCCATTAACCCAATATCAAGCATATTTTCTCTTGTAGAAGGCCTGCAACTGTGAATCACTTAAACAGCGAAGTGCCTACTCCTTGATAGTGCTGCTCACAAGGATACAATGATGATGTAGTATATACTGGTCAGAAAAAAATAAAACCATACTTAACTTTGATACAAATACTGGTGAGGGTTAGGTAATTTTGGAGTACCACCTATTTGTTTTTCCAAACCTAGGCTGTCTCCCAGTTTCTCTCCCCAGCACACTAGAGCAGGGATGTGAAATGAGAGGAAAAGAAGGGAAGAAGCAGGAAAGGCTACCACTGTAGAAACAGAAATGCACAGCAGCACAATACAGAACCTGCTAACAATGCAGAAATCATACAGCAACAGGTGGTAAACAAAGCACCTTTAAAAAAAGGTAAAATTCGTTCTCTACCTCTGCTGTAT
>JBCJKH010011401.1:23279-35512 GCA_039877255.1 Loriculus beryllinus | reverse complement strand
CTTGCAATGAACTGCTCAAGATCATTAGGAAACTACATACTGCCTTTAAATTCCTTTTGATGTTGTGGAGTCAAATTCAGGAAGACTCTAACTGCCTCCAAACAACTGCTCACCATTGCTGGCTTATAGTATTTATTTTCCAAATTACCAACAAAGATCATCAGATATTAAAAGCAATCCACATAGGAACTGCAGGCAGCATGAAGCAGCAAAGACTAAATAACTTTTCCCAGTTTCAAGGGGATCCTGAACCAGAAGCCCCTACTCAGGGAAGAGCAAAACTTGAGTCATTTAAATACCATATATATTTGAGTCATTTAAATATCAATAGGAAAAAGTGGTACTACATGAATGAAAAATTTCAAGAATGAAAAGCTTGCATATAGATGAATAAACAATGTAGTGCAACAGCCATCAAAATCTTAAGTTTACCAATGATAATGCATTACTTAGCATTCCAGTTTACAAAGTTACTAAAATTAAACTGAAGAAGCCAGTCACATGGTATTTATTCCTGTAAGTGTTATACATAAGTTTAACTCCGATTTCTAATGCAATGATCACTAGAAGCCCTCTTAACAGCGTTCTATGCCAGTATTTTGGCACCTGATCATGCTCATTTCAATGAGCACATACACAAAGAGACTGTTTGAATGCTTTGGGGGCTTGGGAAGGGGAGGTGAGGGAGGATGTTGTGGTGTGTTGCATTTTTGTTTGGTCTTTTTTAATAATCCAGTCTCTTCCAAGGGTGAATTCATAAGAACTTTTTTATGGAGGTCAACTGACAAACATTCAGATTATCATGAGATCTCTTCAAATACTGATCTAGATGTTGATAATGACTCCTTCCATAGATTCTTTCTTTTCTTTATGGTTTGAATGTGAATACTGATTCTGCAATTGCAATACATTCTGTATATTGGTACGCTCCAATTTTTCCCAATCAGTACAGAAGTTTTTGGTATTTGGTCCAGGTTATAAATAGGAAAAAAAATAGTATAGTTCCCTCAGGATATATAAAGGAGAACAGACTAATATTCTTTGGAAGCAAAAGTGACTATACAAAATACAATATAACAACAGGGCACGACTGATTTACAACAAGTATTTCAATAGTAAAAAGAACAATCACTAAATCAAGGATTTTTTTGGTGATTTACTAGGACCTCTAAATTAGAATAGAGCTTTACAAAAACTGATCATTGCAACCTGCTTCTCAAGGCTACTAATACAACCAGAAAATCTACTTCTGCTTTGCAGTCCAATGTACAACTACTGCAAGCACTAAGTAAATCACTTAGATATAACAACTAGTATCCACACAGAAGGAAACCAACTATGCTTTTGCACTTGCATTTTTTTCCACTACAAAAAGTGACTGCTCTTTCCGACTCTGCTTCTCTTCTTTCTACTGAATACCATGTAAAGACACATGAGAATACTATATTTGGTATTACATCAGCCACAGTATCAGTACAAGACCATTGCTAAAATGAACTATAATGCAGGAGTACCTCTGTGTTATTGCTATCAACATTATTAATAAGATCACTAAGCAACTAAAAGGAAGCCTGCTCCAGAGCCTTACAGTTTCAAGCTAAATAGTTCACCCCAAAACAAACAAACAAAAAAGGCAGGAATTTCAAATTGTCCAGAATTTAAAGTAATCCTTCCCCCAGCTTAATGGCAAAAGGCACAGTTTAACTACAGAAGTTCAACAGTACCACTGACATCACCCCTTTTACTAGAAGCTGCTTTCAAGTTGGTAGTATTCCCCTTGTTTGTTTAATGGATCTAGTAGAGACCAGCTGTTCAGCCTATGCTATAGTTCAAAGCAAACCAAGGTATTAGATTCTACTTCAATAGGAAACATGGAAGAAAACATGTATTGGGGAACCTAGATAAACACAAAAAGTCTGATTTTATCGTCCTTACACAACTGCAAACAGACAGAACACAGAATGCCTCAGATATCAAGCACTCTTGAGGAGATAGCTTTGAATTATTCTAAAAGACAATTATAATTACTGCAACTGAAGTCAGAATGAACCTTAAAGCCTGCAACGCTCTAGAAAGTCAACAGACATCTGCCACTGAAGGAATTATTTAAATGTAATGCTGTGGCATACAGATAATGCCTTCAAACCACTGACTGTAGAAGCACATTTTGCTCAACTAAACATCCATAATGGGAGAAAGTTTAGTTTTCTATCAAGAACTAACCAGCTCAGGAATCGTACCAGTAATAGAATGATACAGTACTAATGCAAATTAATTTTTTTTTATTTAATAAAAAAAACTTAAATCAATGGAGAAATGAGAATTAATCTAATTTTCAGAGAAACAATGTATGCATTAGAAGCTCAGCCAGTCTCAAGAGCAGCACGGAATGCATTTAAGAGGCTAACAAATGGACAACCATATTTCGAAAAGTAAGATGCTCATTCCACACTATTCTGCAAAGGAGAGAACTTCTGACTCTGGAGAAGAACACTGACAAAATGCTGGAGTATATCTATCATACTTCTCCATCACAATAAATTAAAATGTTCTTCAGGTGTTTATCCCAAACAAGGTGAAATTCCTTTCAGAAATATTTTCTTGGTTAAACTCTCTCACTCAGATATCCAATGCCTCTAGCCACAGAAAGACCACAGAAATAGATTAAAGTAAAAAGATATTTTCAGCAGTACCATGTTATTTCAGCTGAAACATAAATCGGATCTTAAACACAGATCAGTCAAATGTGGGAAATTTCAATGAAGGGCATCAGACATCTAATTTGCATTGCACTACTTATTCTAATGGACAATCACCTTGGTATAAGCAAATTTCAACTTAGATGAGTTCCTTTGTTCTCAAGTTCCACATAGTCATCCATGGTCCAATTCTTAGGGAAATTATTTCTATCAAAATACAAAAAATACCCACTGCCTTTCCTTTCCTCCTCTGGCTTCTAAGGAGGAGGTTTCCAAGGAAACTTTAAACCACATACACTAAAAAAATAATAAATATTACTTTTCAACTGAAAAAAAATAAGAGTTTCTACTAAAGAATGCTGAGGAGAGGGATACCATGCCAAAACCAAGCTCCCATTCATTGGCACCATCAATTTCTCCTTGGATATGCAGAGGTTTGTTAACCTTCAAGAAATTACTTGCACTCTCCTTCTGGCTTCTTGCAAAGAATAACTGGGCAACTAACCCACACTGCACTGAAATCTATTGTATTTTTCCAAGAACCTATGTTAATTACAGGAATATTTTCTATGTTTAGTTTTGAACTTTTCAGAATGAGATGACAATAACATTCCCCATTTATGAAAAGAAAGTATTTTCTGCCTTTCAAGACCAGTAACAGAAGATGAAAATAAAGCAGCATGTGCTACACTCTACAGCTGTAGTATTTGCTCAGAGTAGCTGAGGAATGAAGCTGTGCTGCACCACAGCTGGTGAATATACCACAACTCAGCAAGTCTAAAGCACTCTCAATCCAAGCGAGAGCTGTATGGGGGCATGTGCATGATATTGTCAGTATTATATCCAAGATATCTCTGCTACCTATTGCCCTAAGACGACAACCAAAGAGAGATGTAATTGCTTCAGGACAAGTAGCATGCTCTTTAGTCTCCTCTGATCTTTATTGGATCCAGAATATTTATTGGAAACCAGTAAGCAATACGTCAATAACTGATTTATTTGCACACATTCTTAAGCAATGGGAAAGCAAACCCCAGACACCAGAGCATTTTTCGCAAGAGGCTGAGGTAGCAATCAACCAGAGGTCACATCCTCACATATTTTTTAACAATTTTTAACAACTTTCAACAATCTTTTCACAGCTTCCAAAACCATTCAAAGTTGAGGTGACAAGAACAGCAATAAAAAAACCCACCAAAAATGAACAATCAGGGACAATCAAGTGTGCAGATGAATAAAGAGCCAAGACCATAGCAAAGAGATTGAGATAACTACCAGATAACAGCATGAGTCAGCCAGCATCTTGGCACCATGAGTTGAGTCAGTTTTTAACAATGCATTTGGCCTTAGCTAAATTTAATACAAAGCACAAGTTCTGCACATGTGGGAAGTCTTTATTAAAAGTGATGTGCTAAAATACTTGTTTTTAGAGCTAAAACATCAGTTCCTGCAATTATACTGGAACTCATTTTATAGGGAGGCTGGTAGGATAATGAAGAGATTTTTCTGGTCCCCAAACAGATCAGAGAAATCCCTTGTTCAGTCTCTAAACAGAAAAGTCTGTTTAATTACAGCAAATCCTATTAAACTGATCTTCCTTATAAAGGGCTGAAGTGACCAACTCCAGAAGGCTATAAAAGACACAATGGATTCAGAATTTAATTAGGACATACTGTTAGCTAACTATAATCTATCAATTAGCATCCTTAGTTTTTACAGCTCATTGCAATAATACCCTTTTCCTTTTAAATTGCACCCTTCTTTTTTTGGGCCAAAGTTATACAATTCTATCAGTATGGTAGTAATTACAGTGATTGCCTAGAGAACAGCAGCCTGGAAATATCTGTAAATGTTTAATTAAGGGATAAAGGAAAGACAAGGAAAAAAAGAAATCAGATAGAGGAATCGCTGTTCTCCAATTTACGTGTTTAGTAATCACTTAATCCATTCTACACCATACATTCATTGCATTTTTCTTGCGATATTTCCACAGTATCCTAAAACGTCAAAACGGATATCACAATGTTACTATAGTCTAAGATACTACATTTGGCATGAAAACAGAACCTAAAAATGAAAAAAAACACCTTGAGAATTAAAATACTGACCTGCAGCTGAAATACAAAGAGCATCCAAAACTTGAGTGAATGATACTTCATGTATCCATTATAACTAAAATTTTCATCAGATTACTCCCTCTGACAGAAATCTACTTTCATAATAAAAGTATATAGCTTTAGGTTTTCTTCACTCCAAGAAGACATACGAAAATGAGTACAAAATATCACACATATTAACAAATTCTCTATTGTGATACTTAGCATTCAGTAAGAATACAGCTATAAAATGACACAAGTTTATTAAATTATTGCATAGTAACTCAAGAAAAGCAACTAACTTTCGCCAACTCAGTTAAGAAATGAAAATTGCAGACAGCTTCACTGTAGCAGATTAACACTAACCAGAAGGAATCTACTATTTAAGAGGTCACCTGAAAGTAGACTATAACATGTCAAATACTACCATTGCTGGTTTTTTTCCTCCAGCAGTTTCCCTCTCCCACCTTTTAAAGCAAATCTTGAAAAACTGCTGCCTAAAATAGCAAGTACACCTTAAGAGCTTCAAGAACATGATCATGCTTGAATTATGGAAACTATTTAATTAAACTTTCTTAGATATTTAAAAACTTCAAGAAGGAAAGTAATTTTATCACAGTGAAAGCTGACTTAATTTCAGGAAACTTTGGAGATGGACTCTGAGCCTGTTTTCTATAAGTGATGAAGTTTCTTACTGGAGAGTCCAGAGAGATGCCTAACTCACATTTGTTGAGAAGCAACTAAACAGGAGGACACTAACTCGGAGATAACTAGTTACTTCCAGATTAAACTAGCAAAACATTCTGGGTGGGAAACATTTTTAAAAAGCTTTTAATAAATACAGCTGAGTACAAAGAGACCTCAATTTTAATCTACCTCTCAGGTTTATTCTAATTTAGGGATGCTTTTAAGAGGGACAAAAGAACTAGACAGCCAAGATCCTCTGATCTTTTGCCTATTCCCTAAGTAGCCAGACCACTACTAAAAAAAAAAGGTAGGGTACTTTATGATAGTTGTATAACAAGAAATGAACAGCCTGTGACAAAAGAACAGATGTACAGGTATTGAACAGTGCTACTTAAGTAGAGCCAAGAACACAAATTTTATCTGTTTGCGAAAACTGAAGCTCTGGAGGTTTTAACTGGAGCTCTAAAATAAGACCAGTGTAACGTGAACTTTGTTTTACCGGCAATCTGTCAACATTCAGCAACAGTTCAGTAATATTTGGGGTCAACGCCCCTAGGAATGCTACAAGATGTAAGCACTATAGAAATAGTAATTATGAACAGGGTAAAATACATCCAAAAGTAAACTAAGTGGTTAGCAACAATCCTAGGAAATATAACACACAGAAGAACCGAGTGCCCAAGAAGTGTCAAGTCTGACAAGAAACATTTTAAAAGAGGCCTGCAAGCTGAAAATGCTTTTTTTTCATACAAACTACCTGAGAAAAGCACCAACATAACTCAGCTGCTTAAATATGACATGCAAGTTCACTGAACTTACTCAATCATGCCACTGCATTAACACAACAGTGACATTGGATGACAAACCTGGTTTTCTTCTTGCAAAACTCTATATTGCTCCTTCCAAATGGTGATTTTTGAAGCTTCATCTTTCCTCAGAGCTCTCTCCTTTTTTAGCTCAGGACTCCAGAAGGTCTTGATACTGTTCATGGAAGAACTCAGCTTGCTTTCTTTCACCTCCACATCCTTGCGAAGCAGATCGTTTTCCCTTAGTACTTCTTTGAGTTGTGTCTGCAGATCCATTATTGTGTTATCCCTGGCCTGGCGTAGTGAGTGAGGCACAGTGGATGCCATACTCACTGGAGGGAGATGGTGCTCTCCAAATGCAATAGTATCACTGGCAACTCCACTACTGGCAATGTTAGGGCTGCTACCCATTGCAGTCATCCTAACTCCATAAGGCAGCCGCCCCCCAGATCGGCCTAAAGTCATGGTGCTTTTTGGGGTGTCTGCACCCACGTTCTCATGGTCACTTAGATACATAGGGCCAGATGTAGCATAGGCAGCATTTAAGGACTGAATATTTTCCATTGAAAGGGTTTTCCCACTTCCACCCCCAGTACTACTCCCAGAACTGCCTCCCGTGCTGTTGGTTCGACGATGGCCCAAGCGTGGTGATCGTGGCAGCCTTGGTGAACGCCCTGGACTCTGGTTGCTTGGCTCAACCTTACCAACTGACCGAGCACTTCCATACATGATTAAGCTGGTGGTGTGAGGCAATTATATAGGCATAAATCAGGAGTGAGAGAAATCCTGTTAAGTTGTTCAACAGTTAAAAGTCAGCTTAAGGCCAATCACAACTTATAAAAGATCCGGTTGTCCATCTTTGAAGTCACGTGCTCACGATGTTCAGAACCATATCTGTATCAAAAAGAATAACATATTAAAATCTGTATCAATAAAACTTAGTAAATGCCTAGTTTATCACCAAATAATGTTTCACATTAGCAGAAAGTGTATTCTACTACCTTTACACTTCTCCACCATCTTTTCAATTCCTACACACAAAAAAGCAATTTTTATTCAAATTTTAATATTTAAACTCAAAAAGGAACTTCTATTCTTGCTTTCCTGTTGTTACATTATCATAGTAAAGAGAAAGAGGAAAAAAAATTCAACCCATAACTTTTTATCTACTAAAGTTAACTTATTTTCTTGTTTCTAACTGGCCCTAGTTCTGCTAGGTTCTATAGGACAGGGTTTCTAAACCCTGCTGCTGTGAAAATAATCTTGCAAATGGGAAGGTAGATGGATGAAATGATTCTGATCATGACTGTTACTAGCAGGTCCCTTTGGTGTTCCTGTCAGCCCTCCCAAAGTCAGAACTAAAACCAAGAAACATCATGAAATCATTACTGACCACAAAGCTTAAGCAACTATAAATACAACTCTGAAAACAGCAATAACACACCAAATGGGACCCATTTGGTTAAGAGGAACAAAAGAATCACACCTGCACAGAAAACTGGTTCAAGTGTCTTATTTTCTCTCAAACTGGGACTTGGTCCAAAACAAAAATCTTTGTTAAGGTCAAGCAAAGATTTCAATCCAAATATGCTTCTTATTAACCAGCTCAGATTAATTCCATTAAATAATGTAATTCCAAAAGCAGTAACCTCTTAAGAAAACAGTACCATATCATCATAGTGCAGTTCCTCCTCCCCTCTACTTCTTTAAACAAGAATTTTGATAGCACATGCAATAAAATTTCATGGCTTTTCACTGTTAACATTACGCTGTTCTACAAGTGCTAGGAGGTAGCTCTTCAGGAGCACTGGGCTGAGACCAGTGTTAGTAGCCAAGATCACACAGAGGAGCAAGAAACAGATGAAATCCACTCTAAACTACTGAACTACTGTAATTTAGAACTACTCCTATTATAGAGTTCTCACTTTTTTTCCCCCTATTTCTTCCAGTGTACACTATTTCAAGCCACTGTTGGGCTCAACTGAAATGAAAACTAGAACACTGAAACATTCCTGATCTAACCTCTTCCCATCAGATGAAAAGAGTACAGATAGTGTCCAAAGAGCAGCATCATCTGACATATCCAAGTATCTTTCCTTTCACACTAGTTCTCATTTAGCTTCACCTTCTGCTTGGAAGTAAGGTTTGCTACATATTAGGAATAATTTTTTCCAAACCCTATGGCACATTTGTGAGACAATAACTGGGCAAGAAGATGTAAGATTAGGCTCAAAAGAAGAGTACACTTACAAAAGAAACTGTAAAAATAGTACAAGTGGGTGGAGGGGAAGAGACCAAAAAATTAACATTGCAAAGAAGAATGGAAAAGGGTAGAAAGAAAAAAGTAAAAGCTTAATAAAGAAAAGATACATCATTTTTTTCCTTTCAGAAACAAGTTAGTACCGGAAAAGATACAACAAGAAATAGTTTTTAAATGTTTATTTTAACCATGAGTTTTAAATAGAAAACAAGATCAGAGTGAGCCAGCATTTTGTCATTTTCGCACTATTTCATAGTAGATATAATATCATGAGTAATTTCACAAAGCTTATGGAAGCTGATTCCGTTTTGTGAGCAGTCCTCAAGAAGTTCAAGCACTCTCTCTCTCTTAATGTCACTTTCCTTTTTTTTTTTTAAATGACAACCAAAGCTAGCAACAATATTGCTATGGAATATTTTAAAACACATATGTAAAGAAAACAGGCCAAGGAAAGATAGCCAGCAGCATTAATAATTGAAGTTAGCTACCAAAACACCACCTACAGATAATTTCTAAAATACAAGTTACAGATAAAAATCTCTCTTCTATTTCAGCTTATGCAAAACAGTACAGAAATATAAACTATGCAACAAAGTCTACAGTGTTCTACTGGAGTTGCTTCAATAAGCAAGACACTGTGCCACAGATCTGGAAGAAAAACACTTCTTACAAACAGAAAAGCTATTTCAGACTAATGTCACTGTTTGAGATACCAAAATGCTAAAAATGCTGCTGTGACACTACTTGAGCACTCAAAACAAGTTAGATATGATTTCTTAGACACTACATGAAGTACGTTCAAGAGATCTTGCAGTCACATTCTCGTGAAAAACTAATCTAAATCACAGCACTTAATTTCTTTGCTAGAAACTCACCAGAGTAAATCAGTGCAAACATGCATTCACTTAAGACATTCATACAAGTTTACTTAACCAGAAGAATAGATGTTTTATTCTTTGTGTTTTAAAGTACTTTCTCCCAAAAACATTAAGTTTAAATGTTGCTAGAAGTGTATTACTGTTGCATGCAGAAATATCACCTAGTAAAGTACTTAACAACATACAAAAAGCCCAAAAAAGAGTTTAAATTCTTATAAGTTAATCACACCCAAAATGGAAAGCTCATGGAATTGCTTTTGTAAACATTTTGTTACACTGTTAATAGCTTTTCAAAAACTGAAAGTCACTGATGTCCTTCACAGTAAAGTAGCTTCCCAGGCAGCTGAAAGGAGCTGGTATCACAGCAGGCACTGTGCAGTAGCCATCTTCTCATACAGCAGCAGGCAGGTTAGCTCTCATCCACCTCCAGTGGAAACAGCAATCCTATGCTTATTCAGCTCTAAGCTTTGTTCCACAGGTAGGCACTGCAACCTCTGTTACTTCAGAAAAAAAATCAAATAATTCAAGCTATAAAAGCCAGCTGCTAAAATTAGCTGTTTATTAGCGTTACAGAAAGGATTCCTGGAGCCAGCATATGTAAAACACAGGGAGAACTCTGACATCGCTGACACTGCCGCCACGCATTACTCTGCGTTCACTTCTCAAAAGCAAAACCAAACAAAAGCATTAGATTAAGAAAAGAAAGTCTTTAGAAACAAGCAAACATAACCCTCCAGTATTTCTCTTGAGAACTTCCATTACATCATTGTTAGACTTTAAAAGTTGGGAATATTCTGAATACTAACTAAATACACCTTTCCAACCATGGAACCAGTTTCAGTATTTCCACTGACAAAGAGATTTGTCAAGACAGCAGACAAACAAACAAAAAATCCAACATGTTACAAGATAAATCTAAACTCTTCCCTCCTCCCTCCCACCTTTTTTTTTTTTTTTTATAGTAGCATATATCACCAGCCCTTTCACTTTGTGCTGTTAGGAATCCATAAGCAGAAGTAGATATTAAGATAAACCACACTAGGAAAAACATCTTTCATCCTGGAAACAGCAAAGTGAAGGAAGTGGAGGAAATATCTTTTCTCATTCACAACACAAATTAATCAGGAAGAAAAAAACTTTCAGTTACCCTCCAGCAGTCCAAGCAAAATTACATGGAATATTTCTTTCAGACAGCAACATAACAGAAAAGTTACAAGTTTTTCAGCATTCTGCACCAAGCTAGCGTTGTATTAGGAATTTCAGAAGTAGAATCTTATCTTCCATGAGGACAACGTGCAGTCCTGTTACTTTTTTCTCTTCTACTGTGATTCTAAATGTAGTAACAAATAAATCATCTTTTAACCTTAAGGATGGTGGTAACCACAGGAACACTTGTCCAAATGTCACATGAATGTATTGACCACTTTTCCTTCGCAAACTCTCCTGCAGGTTTCAAAAACCTTTAGCATTTTCTGCCAGTGCAAGACCCCTTACCTAAGCTTATAAAGAAAGAGACTATAAACTGCAAGAGTTTAAAAAAAATCACTGAAGTCAGTGCTAAACCATTTTTCCCCAAGGTCACTTGCATACCTTTACATTTGTGAAACAAAACCTTCTTCTTCTCTATTCACTAAGAGAACACAAACTTCCAAAAAGCATCCTATCTGCAAGCCGAATAAAAAAACAATCCAACAAATCAGTGTCAGCCAAATTAAAAACTTCATGTAAATATTCAGAGACTTCCATAGCGGCTTTGCAAGTACAGAGACACAGGATCAACCTGCTCCACTACTTGAAAATGCTATCTACAGATTATGAAAAAGCTTGAAAGGAGGAATATGAGAACCATTAAAAGAATAGATCAGAATTATACAATATTGTAGGAAAAGGTTTGAAAAAAGGATAAACACATTTTTGTATGAAAGATAACAGCATCTTGCCTGAAATGCCAGCTAAAAGATGTCTTACAAGATTGCAGGGAACTGTCCAAAAACACTCAGAGACAGACACCATGAACTGTGAAAGAAAGTTTATGACACGACAGTAAACATTCAAATGTACTACAGTGCGACTTGTAGCAACTGAAATGAATCTGTTTCACTACAATAGCCTTGTCATAGCCACTGAAAAGCAACTGAGAATCAAGCTTTCTCCAAAGCAGCTACCACTCCAAGAAGTACAGTGATATCCAGAACCATACATAATGAAAAAGGTAACTCAAAGCAGCATGAAAGCTGGTAATTCCTGCAGCAGAACCTAACCTACTGAAAGAAAAGTAAAATGCAACCTGCCCAACTTCAGGCTGATATACTTTTAAGGCAATTATAATGTAAAAGAGGGCAGGAATATGTAGACTACTCTTGTCGAAAGATGGGGTGTTTTCAATAAGGGTTTGCATTCTAACGTAGAAACGTTAGAAATTCTGGTGGGATCAACTTCAGTATAAATAAGCCAATAAAATGAGATGTGTTTACTAACGCTGTCTCAATCAGCCCCTATATCTAAGTATTCTATGTGAAACAATGGCTCAGAAGGCTGACATTCTTGGCTACAGCTGACAGAATATTGAAGATTCATTAATGCAAAGTTAACCTCTGGAGAATCTCTCTGTCATATATAGATAGACAGAGAGATACACAGACAGACAGATAGATAGATAGATACAACATCTCTGCTATCTCCCCCTACTCCAGGACAAACACTAATACCACAGTAATTACTTCCAGGTGCATAACAACCAAATATGGAAAAGCATACAGCAGAAATACAGGAAAATCCCAGTTCACATTTGTTAAAACAAAAAGAAT
>JBCJKH010011401.1:0-23179 GCA_039877255.1 Loriculus beryllinus | reverse complement strand
CCCAGTTCACATTTGTTAAAACAAAAAGAATTTTGGAATAACTTCTGTAGTCTTCAGCAAGGAACATTTCCTCTGAATTTCTTTTCTGCAATTTCTGTTCAGGACTGACATGGGCTGACAGACAGCAACATTTACAGAGTTGGCTCCTTAACAGTGTCACTGCCTGACAGTCAGGAATGGGGCAGTTTGATCAGGAACTAGGCAGGCAAGCACATCTTACAGCACAGTGATTTCTCCATCAGCATAATGGAAGCTATAAAGCCAGCTTCCAGAAGACTGAGCTTTCTTGTAGCACCAATTCTTGTCTGCACAAGGAAAGCTTTGAATGTCAGCTTTATAATAGCTACAGAAAAGCCAGCCTTTACAAGAGCCGTCTTAATCTGATAAAGCACTGTTGCAGACACATTAGACTTCATTAACAGAGGCAGCAATTGCTCACATTTTCATAATTCACACCTGAATAGCTAATCAGAAAAAAGCATTACTAGATTATACAGTAAGGCCTGGACTCCAGAACAGAGCAGGGAGTGGAAAAAGATGGAATTCTAAAGAAAGGAACATCTTCTATTCCAGTGAAACCCTGCCAGATATCTTTACCCCAGAATTCAAAGAGTGGGTATGATGAGAGAACAGAAAAGATTCACAACTTCAGGGTGTGTTAACCAAGACCAAGACCTGTTACGTTCTGCTGCACACAATTACAAAAGCTATCGTGGCTATGTTCCTGTAGATAAAAAATGTGAAGCATCTATTTTAGGACTATATTGTAGATTAGTTTTGACTAGTTTTCAAAGGTAAAAAAGATCATTACTTTACATGTCAAATTAACAACACACACACAAATAGGACAGAAGAATGTTCACTTTGGAAATTGTTTGCAAGCCAGCCAATGCTGGACACAAGGCACTGAACCCATGAAACTTAGGGTTGTTTATCCTAATCGATATAGTCTTATCCTCATGGCCTTGACAGCAAGAAAGCAAAAGGGATGAATTAAATTAAGATAAAAAGACCAAAAAAGTAACTTCATATTGTGATTCTCATTCCCAGAGAGCACATAAATAGATGCCAAAGCATCAACATCTGTTTATATCCAACCCTTTTTAACAGTTTGATTAGTTTCGCTGTTTTGTTGGGAGAAGGGTGGAAGGTGCGATGCTGAAGTTCACCTATTTGCACATCTGCCAAATTCACTGAAAACAACAGTGCCCCTGTTCTGTTTCACCAAATACAAGACAGGACTTGATACATTCTCACCCATATACACAGACAGAAATCTTCCCAGAAAAAATATAATTTTCAGGTGACTTTGACACATCAAAAAACACTCTTGCAAACCTTTTGTAAAAAGAAGGCCAGCAACCCTGACCTTAACATTTTGAGGAAAAACGCAGCAGTCATTTGGCAAAGTGTTTTATTTCTAAACATAAGCTGACACTCAGGTTACACGCTTTTTAAATTTGAAAGGTTAGTGCAAATGGTGCACATACACTTGAAATCACCACAGAACATGGAAACATCTTGACTATCTGCCCTTTTCAGACACCATTCTGTTTCTTATTCTTTTCTCCCATTCCTACAAGATATTCTATGCAGAATACACTACCCAAAAGCCTCTAAATAAGAACCAGAAATACTCATCAGCTTCCTAGTTAATTTGTCTGCTGCAAATATACATTTCCTTTCATGAGATCTACTTACTCTGCAAGGAAGATGCAAGATGACAGAACATGCTCTACTCTAGAGCAGTTTCTCTGCAAAAGCAGTTGTAACTGACATCAGGTTTTGTTTCTTAGAATTCCCTTAAATCCTGATATCAGCATAAAGGATATACTTTCACATTTACAACTTATTTCCTTTGCATTTGCTTTCCCAAAAAAACAAGACCACAAAAAAAAGAAAAAAAAAAGCTCACTATTATTATAAAAATGCATGTACTTCAGCTAAACCTTTACTTACTCATATCTATTTACTCTTTGAGATGCATCACTTGCTTTCAAGGATTCTTCCCTAAAGCTCTGCAGGTCAGCTTCCACTCCAAGCAGAACATGATGTGCTACTGGTATCTCCAAAGGTCTCACCTCATCTTACTTGTCAGACTAAAGTGGTTCTGTTCACAGTACACCAAGAGTTAACTGGTCACTAAATCTGGGTGCACAAGCAAGTTCTTTATCTTTGTCAGGCTACTGTGTACCAATAGAAACTTTTCCTCCTTCTTAACACTTCTGGACCTCCTACTTCAAGGCTTCCAAGGTATGGCTAGGTCTTGGACACTGTTCCAGCATCTATTCTCTCCTGTAGCTTTGTGTATTTCACAGGCAGCATAGAGTTTGTTACAGGATGATTAGCACACGGTGAAGATATGTTGTGGACCATTCTCAGCTTCTGGCTCTTGCCTGGGTTTACCAGAGACTGGAATCAGTCCCTCCATGCCCTACATTCTGACACATGTACGTAGGCTGGATATGTGCATCAGGATTTGCTCTGTCAATGACTAGGAGCTAAATGTAAGTCTTTAAATTTAAAAGCAGATGTGAACAATAAACAATAGAGATAAACAATAAAATTTATCATGTGTCTTTTTCTTTCTCTTAAAAAAAGTCCAAAACACAGAAAGCAACAGGAGTCAAAACACATTCAGTCAACTGATTAAAACAACTCTAAGTCTTCTAATTACCTAAAAGGCTGAAGACCTGTAGATGTTAATTTCCTGTCACTTTATGGCTAAAGAGTTTATGTCCAATTTTCAGTGTATACAGTCAGTAAATACGATGTGTTTGTATACGTGTCTGTTTCTCTCTTCCCTCCAGGAGGCATGCAACCAACAACCAACTTCCCAACAGGAGGAACAAAATGACAGAAATGTTAAAGATATTTTAAAAGCCCAGAAGCACCTAGAACCATGTTTCTGGTGAATCCACGCAGACAGCTAGTCTAAAGTCACCATGGGTAACATCACCAAGCAAAACATACTTCTACAGAATTTCCAACATGATTTCACCCTGACAACAAAGTTGTGTTAATGACAGTGACACAACCCACATGCTAAGAAATAAGACTTTTCCTAAACCAGTGCTGGATTTTCTAGGGTCTCATGCTTTTCCACTGCCATATGGCAGCACACTGCATGCCACAGTTAAAATCTTGGCTCAAACTCGCAGTAGTTGATCAAATCCTCATCACCCAGAGTGCTCTTACAGCAGGATAGGCACAAGATCCAAGAACGTGTATTACTGTTTCCTAATTCTATCAATCAGTACGATTATTTAAAAAGCTTCATGCATGCATCCATCCATACAGACAGACAGACCTTCTAAATGTACTACAGTTTTCAAGTGGCTTAGCCACGTAAGCGTTGCAACACACCTCTCACAAAAATAGAGGCTTCTAGACAAATAGATTTGAAAATAGGGAGGGGTGAGGCAAGGAGCAATAACAATGGTAGAGTATCCTGCTTCACAAAATAAGGAATAGCATCAAGGAGCTCACGCACTGTTTACAATAGCATGGCGAAATATTTCTATTCATGCAGCATCATAGGTAACTGCTACCAGGAACCGAGAAAGTGGCAGATTCAGCAAAACAAAAAAACCCAACTTAGGTTTCTTTAATGACCAAGACTTGCACTTCAAGAAAAAGATACAGGCCACGTAAATACCCGACCTGCTTTTTTCCTAGTCAGGCCATTAGCCAGATATTAGAGAGCAAAAGTTAATGCAATTCTCATTAGAGCTTGTGACAGGATCAAAGATAAATGCTAAGACTTACAAAAAACATGTTACTTTAATACAGCCCAGAGAGCAGAAACCCAAGCTGAAGAAAACCTGCTAACATCCCTACAGTGATTTAATTACAGCTAAATTGGTTTCCCAGAGATAATGGAGAAAGTTTAAATTATATCAAGTACTATGATAAAGTTCCATTTCACCCAGCAGATCCCAGACTTATTCTAGCTGCAGCCTCTGCTGTAGCTTGATGGATTTAGTCAATTCCAAATATCTAGATGATACAGTTAAGTCATATACTTGACTATACAGGGAAACACCGTTCTGTGATAAAGTTCTGAACTATACTTCCAGAACTGACCTATATTCAGTACAGCTGTCTCAGCTGCTAAATAACTAGTGAGTTAGCCCAAATATTTTATTACTGAAAAAAACCCCAAACCAGCACCAACTCTAGTACTACCAACTCTGTTCATACTAGCATGGCAAGGCAGTGATTTTTCTCTTCTAATCTTTTTTGATACGGCTGTAAGTGTACTGACTCACAAGCGACCCTGAACTGGGGCAAGCATCTGAGCTGCTGCAGTTTTCAACACAAAATTCAGTAACATGTCAGGCTGTAGACTGCAGCAGCTCAGGAGGAGATGTACACACAGCCACCTACTGCTATAGATGCAGTAACCTCCAGGAGAAAAGGAGGGCAAGCAGCTGGTGGAGGTTACTGCTGTAGACATCCTAGACGGGTTGGCTTTGTTCAAGAATTATGACTCTGCAGTCAAACGAGACAACTTTCTGCTTACAGCCTGTTGGATTTGAGGTAACATGTTATCCTGCTATAACCACTCTGCATACACCAATGTGACCCCAAAACGAGCTTGGACAAAGCGTTAAACATACACTGTTTTTTCAGACCCATCTGCTTTTGATTGTCTTGGCTTTTGAACTGCTTTCCTCCAGTACCACCTCCATAAGCGTTTCTTTATATCTTTTTTTTCCCCCATCTCCTAGCCTCTCCCATTCCCATGGGGTCTCACTTTAAACTATCTCACACCATGGCGCCATGAACCATGATGCGAACTTCCAGCACGCACGCAACATTCCATGTAAGATAAATTGTACACTTTATAATTAAGATGTCGAGTTCACGTTACAGACAAGACAGATGTGGAAAGACAGCAGTTCCTGACACACACTTCAGGATGGCAGCAGATTCAGAAACAAAGCGCCGTATCAGCTGACACTTACTTTGTAGTAGATACGTTAAAATAAATGAGACATGACGGTTCGGCATTCATAGGGAAAATACAAAAAGCCAGCCACACCGTGAGGTTTAGGCAGAAAGACATCGCTCACCATTACCTCAGATGATGTGACTAAGACAACAAAAGCGTGTGCTTCCCAAGGACAGGCAAAATAAGGGCGGAAAAATACGCTACGGAACGCGAATGAGAAGAGAACGAAGGATTTACTACGGTACGAGGCAAACCCAAACCCAATCCCAATCCCAAACCCGCCCCAGCGCACCACCGCCGTGAGCCATGCCCGGCAGGACGCGGGGCAGCTCGGGGTGATGTGGCCGTCCCCGTGGTCCTCGCGGGCCAGAGGAGGGCGGCGGGGACCGAGCCGCCGGGCGGTGACAGCATACAGGGGCCCGGCGGCGGCGAGGCCCCGACCCCCCCACTTCAGCCACCTCCCCGGCCGCGCCCGGGCGCCCTCTCTCTCCGGCCGGCCGACAGGCCACGGAGCCCCCGGGGAACCCACCACCGGGATCGGACCTACCTGTGCGACAGGCCCCACCACCACCGCAACCCCTGCCCAGCCCTGGCGACTGCCCGCAGCTACCGGCTCCCGCAGGCCCCGCCCCGGCCCGGGCTCCCCCCAGCGGCCGGTGGGAAGCCGTAACCCCCCTCCCCGCACGGAGCGAGGCCCCTCACCTGCCTGTCAAGCCGCGGGGCAGGACGAGGCGGTGGCGGCAGCGGTGAGGGGAGGCCGGCTCGGCTCCGCGCGCGCGGCTCTCCGCCTCTCGCTGCGCGCGCCCGGACTCCGCCGCTCCCCTCCCGCGCCCCCGGCGTGAGACACGCGCAGGCCCCGCCCCCCGCCGGAGCGCGGCGCCCCGCAGCCCCGCCCTTCTCACGCCGCGCGCTCGCGGGCCGGACCTCCCTCCCTCCCTCCCTCCCTCCCTCCCCGTGGGCCTGCGTCACCGCTTAGCGCTCCCACAGGAGGTTTGGCTCCTCTCCCCTGCCGTAGCGGCTGCTCCGGCCGTCCCTCCCGCCTTCCTCCGCCCAGGGCGGGAACTGCGAACTGTCGCTGTCGGACGGCCCTCACCCCGGCTCAGGTACTGCTGCCGGCAGGAAGAGCTCCCCTTCGTTCCCCTTACTGGTGGTCATGGTGGCGGCCCCTCCAGCCGAGCCACGCGGTGGGCCAAGGGCGCGCGAGGGGCAGCCGTTGGCGGGCGCCCCGGGGGGAGGGTGAGAGCTTGGTGGTTCCTCAGCGGAGAGCCCGTAGAGGCACCGGCGGAGGGGCAGCGCCTGCCGGGGTGGAGATCGTGGTGCCAGCCCTGTACCCGCTGCCCGCCCCTTTCCGCGTGGTGCCCCTGCCGCCATACCCACTGCTCCTTGGGCGGGTTTCCCAGTCTCCCGGCGGTGATGCCCTAGGGGCCGCAGGGTTGCGGCGGTTTCGGTGTTTGGAGCCACAAAGGCAGTGCCAAAGCTGGTACACAGCCTTGATGCTGCTTAGGCACGCTTACACGGGGAGCAGTTCCGTTCCCTGATAAATACTGCTTCCTTAGAATTGTGCTGGAGCAGGCCCTGGAGCACAAGTCTTATGAGGAGCGGCTGAGGGAACTGCAGTTGTTCAGTCTGGAGAAGGCTCAGAGGGGTACTTCATCACTCTCTACAACTACCTGAAAGGAGGATGGAGAGAGGTGGGGATTGGTCACTTCTCCAAAGTAACAAGCAATAGGACAAGAGGAAATAGCTTAGAGGAGGAGAAGTTTAGATTGGCTGTATGGGGAAGATTTCTTCATGAGAAGGGTTGTCAGACACTAGCACAGGCTGCCCAAGGAAGTGGTTGAGTCACCGTCCCTGGAAGTGTTCAAAAACCATGTAGACAAGACCCTTAGTGACATGGTTTAATGGTGGACCTGACAGTCCTGGGGTAACGGTTGGACTTGATGATCTCAAAGGTCTTTTCCAGACCAGCTGTGTTACCGGTTTTGCCTTCATCCAGGCAGATAGAGCAAATGACCTGCTCAGGGATCTTTCTAGTTTGATTCTTTGCATTTTCAAGGTGTAAGCAACCAAACCCAACATTGAATTACGTAGCCATTATTCCCAGGGAGCGCTAAAATGAGAGTTTGTAGTAAATTTGATAGATCTGTAAGACTACATAAGGAATCACAAAGTTATTGACATATAAGTTATCACTATTCGAATTAATATCCTGTTGCAATAAATACAGCAATTCAGACCTCTCACAATCATGATAACTGATACACACTGAGGTCCTAATAACCTGAACTTCCTTTGCAACTGTAGAAGCACATAATCCATTTAAAATTAATTTCTGAAGAATAAGATAGTGCAGGCATACAAGCCCTTCTCCCAAGCCTAAAGAATCTCCGGAAACAGATACTTTACACTGCTGCCTAAGAAAGTAGAAGGGTGAAAATAGGTATCAGCTTGCCTATGCCTGAAGTAATCTGTCAATTTCAAACGTAAATGATTTTCCATTTAAAAATAAAGTGTCAACCTAGGGCAAAACAGAAAAATGAGGAGCTTGAGAGCTCTAGATTTTTTGTGGTGACTTAATTAGTGTGTCAGCTTAACATGGTTGTGCAGCCAGAAGCATCATCTCTGCCTTTATCACAATAGTTTTTATGATCCATAGTTTGACAGATCTCCTACAGCTTTTATAGGGTTTAGATGTTTTAGATTCCAGACTGGATTAATCTCTTGTGTAGTAATTGCATTTGGCAAAATGACAGGCTTTCTACAGTTACAATTGGACAGGCTGCTTTTCCCCTATTACCATTACTATTCTGTTTAAAAGTTTGCTCTTTTCCATGCAATAACTAAAGTGGCTTATTCATAAATGATGTGGTTATAAATCAATCTGACAAGCTTTTAAAAAGAAGTACCAACATAAATAATTTATGATATTTGAGTAATATTTCTGCCAGGTCCAAGCTCCAGAACAAGCTCTCTTTGCTTTTACTCCATCTCCATAAATGCGAAACCAGTTTTGCAAGAGCAGATTGTTCACTTTTTAGTTTTGTAACTATGAGGTGTTACTGTTTCACAGAAGTAATTTACACATAACACTGCTATTAGGAATGTGTTTGGAGAAGTAACCAGCAACATCTAAAAAACATGCCATCTAAACCACAGCAACACTTGCATTAAGCTAACCAGTTTGGACTGGAATTAGATTTGGAATTACTGTGGAAGCAGGATCATAAAACAATGTTCAATAGATATATTGATGTTTGATGAATTTGCAACAACTGTGTAAATGCTGTTATGACAGGAAACTTAGCATAATGAGTAAGGAGATGAGTTTCTCATCCCATGTTCCAAAAATACAAGACTTTACCAGATAGGCTTAGTTTCTGATGTGGATGCATTAAAAAAAGTCTTAAGTAGAAACACTCCCCCACAAATGCATGATGTTATTCTGCTAAGCTTATATGAAGATAAGAAAGAGCATTACAATGTGTTTATAAAAATGTTAATTAGTAAAAAGTATAACAAGCATTAGTGTTTTCTGTTTAGTGCAGGAGGGTACCATCATCCTAGACATACCAGCAGTAAGCATAGTAATGCCTAGTAAATCTAAGGGTTAAGTTGTGCTGTCAGAGCCACATATATAGATTCCACTGACATGGGACTGTGTGTATGTCAAATCTGACGTGCCATAACTAAGAAGAAATTGTGATAGTGGTGTTCATATGTGTTGAAAGCAAATACATTTAAACTACTGCAGATAGCTCAAACTTGCTATATTTTACCTTTTTATTCTCTTGCTACCAAAGGTGGCCTGAGTCAACACCAGTAACATGTATCATTAGGGTATTGGCAAGCATCAGAGGACAGAATTAGTATACAGTAGACACCAGGTCTCATGGCCTCCCTGTACATTTCATTGTTTAACCTGTAAAATACCGACTATCTTTTTCTTCTGTTCAAGTTAACAGATCATTACCTCACTTTTCTCAGGTCATCAGCGTTGTTTGCCTAGAGATATTATCTGAAGTCAAAACTGAGGACTTGTATTGTAGGCAATTTTTCTACAGGAATTTCGTAATCTATTTTCCACTCTTTTTAAACTGTGGTATAGTACAGGCCTGTCTTGATTAGGAACATCTGCTCCATTTTACTTAAAAGGGCAACATGCCTCAGCTCAGCGTTAGGTAAAGCAGCCTTTGCATAACTGGTTAATCAACCAGTTTGGAGTTCCCAGAGGAGAGAATACTCCACAGAACTATAAAACTTTTCAAGTGTTTTCTATGTTTTGTTAGAGCAATATGAACCTTAGGTTAAATATGTGGTGTTATCTTTACTACCTGTTAAATCACTTGTTGCTACATGCTGTTTGCTTTTGGTGGGCTCAGTGGAATTGCATTTATTGAAAGAATGTTAAAGAGTTTTACTCAGCAAAACAAAGCTTCACTGTGAAAGAAACTTACCATATAGAGAAGAAGGTTGAATAAAAAGCCCTATAAAAGTTCACAGTCCACATTAAAGTTGTATCTTAGATTGTGTGACACTCCAATTAATTTCTCAAAACAGACATGTCCTAGCTGAGCGTTTCCCAAGCTCTGGTTCTTAGACAGTTCATGGTATGCAAACTATTTTGAAGTGATGCAAAACCGCCTGCTTCTGCCTTACATGTGAAGAGAACTGGGAACTGACACTCCTAGCAGAAAATTGAGGCACAATGCATGATTGAAAAACCTAGTTTGTCAAGACAGAGAGGAACTGATAGGAACAGAGGTGATTTGGGACCAAAATCTCTTTTTGGGGTAATGGACCATGTGGTAGAAAGATGTGTGAGGAAGTGTTAATTTAGAAAATTAAAGTTACCTGCATACTGTCATGGAAGGTGAAGGTGTTGCTGCCATAATCTACGGTAGTAGTTGATATAAATTCAGGATTACTTGTTCTATAAGATTGGCTTATTTCCTACGTGGGAATTTGTGTGCACAACCGGAGTTTTCCCAGCAGCTGCTCAGTTCACTACCATCATACAAGTAAATACCTACTTCTAAAGTGCTGTTGGAAATTCATATTTCATATCCAGTTTCACAAAATAGCCCTTTTTTCTGATGGTGTGCCTAATATGCTCACAATTTAAGCTTTTGTGTCATTGACATTTTTTACAAAATCAAAACCAAAATGTGATGGTAGTAAAAGCTGTTGGTATTCTTACCTGTTCCAGTCTATCAAGGTAACCTTTTGGAGTACAGTGCAATACCTGTGTGTTTTTGCTCAGTGACAAGAAAACTTTCTGAGAATATAGCTAAACTAAACAGAATTCTCTGTAAATAATAAACAGTCACAATCACAGAGGTAATAAATTATAATTCGTAGGTGTCTTTACACTGATGTTAAACTGCTTTTATCATTCTGCATACAAAGTAAGTATATTTAAACTTTAATTTTGATATTTTAAAATCATTTGAAAATGCAGCCTTTTTAATACACGTTCATGTGCCAGGCAGTCTCCCTAGCACTGTCCCGACCCTGAAGGGTGTTTGAGACTCTTTTGCTCTCTAGTCAATAGCTTGTTATCCATTTCAGTGTTAATAGTTCACACGAGCCAAAACTTTGTGGGAAGAGGATGAGGTGAGGAAATATTCTGCTGAGAATTGGAAGCACCTTTCCTTCCCTAGCTCCTGGCTCTGGTATCAAAATAGATTTATAACTCCATTTGCAGAATTAACTTTTCTCTCTTCTGAACTCCTGCTCTAATAATTTTGAAATTGAAGTTCTGTTAACTTTGAAATGTTCTGATGTTTTGAGACATAGGGCTTTGCTGTACTGTGCATCACCAGTTGAAAAAGAAACACCACACTGATCTAATAGAGTGTTTGGTTTAAACAAGGCTCACAGCTGAAACAAACTGTTCCTTACAGGCAAAGCCTCAAACTAAACTGACATCATCTGTCTCCTTCACACAAGCTGTAGAGTAATCCATAATTTGAATACAAACCACTGACATGTTTTTAAACTGTTAATTGCAAAGAATGGTATCGCTAGTATTCTCTAGCAGCATCTGATCTGTTGGATTAAAACCATGTGAAGTGAAGCTGTTTTCAGCAGAATTCTGTACTTCCTCATTCTAATTCAGAATCAATTCCTGTATCTTATTCAGAGTTTCATTAAAGGTGTATCTTCTCAGGGAATTTAGACTGATAGTGGTGCACACTATATAAAAATTCAAAGGACTCAATACTGCTTTCAGTTAAAGCAGTCTTGCTTCAAAATGCCACCCACCTACTGTGCATAAAGATTTGTGGCAAACTGGTAACAGGGTTGTGTAGGTAAATGCACATATTTTGTGCATATTTTTATTCCCCTGAGGGCTTTATAATGATTAAGATCTGCTCTGGGCCTCTTAGAATGAAGGGAAAAAAAAAGAAAGTAGCATTGTCCAAACTTTGATTGCCCCTGCAACATATCACACATACTGTTTTCTCTCTACCTGTCTCCCTCAGAGTGCAATGAGCTTTTTGCTTAATAGGAGAAACAGCCTGCTTAAATCACAAGTGTTTCTCCTAGTAATATTCATTTCTATTTGTTGTTTTCCAAAACCAGTTGTATTTATCATAAATTGCAGCAGACTTTTGATTGAAACACATTCAGATGTATGAACACTGTACAAATGTAGAACCTTTGGACCAAAGATTAATAACTATAACCAAACAAAAGTAAGGACAATTTTAGCTACACCTGGCATAATTACCAGTGCTCATACTTACCAAGGAAACAACTAGCATCCATTCTCTGAAAACTGTATTCCAAGTTCAGTAAACTTTGGCTTCCTTGTCTAGAGTCTACTTGGTTTTAAAAGTCCTGAACCTGAGGTGTATTAGCATGGGCTATGTACTAGCCAGGTTCTGACTGACTGACAAATAGTGCTCTCTGCTGAGGATTTGGACTTTATCAAACTGTTCTGAGATCTCTGGCTGTCTTGTATGTATATTGATCTGTTTCACATTTCTGTTGCACAGAAAAGACCTAGTGACAGACTACCCTATGAGGAAAGGCTGAAAGAACTGTGTTTGTTCAGCCTAGAGAAGAGAAGGCTCAGGGGAGACCTTATCACCATGTTCCAAGGTGGCTACAAAGAAGGTGGAGACTCCCCTTTCACAAGGAGTCACAGGCAGAAGGCAAGGGTTTATGGGCACAAGTTACTACTGGGGAGATTCTGACTGGACACGAGGAAAACTTTTCACAGTGAGAACAATCAGCCATTGGAATAATCTCTCCAGGAAAAGGGTGGTTTCCACAACTTTGGACACTTAAGATTTAGCTGGTCAGGGTGCTGGGACATAGAGTCTAGGTCATGCTTTGCCTTAGAAAAGTTGGACCAGATGATCCCTGAGGTCTTTTGCAACCTCGTATTTTGTGATTCTATGATACCAGCTGTACTCAGCATTTGTGGTTTTGGGCACAAATAGAAGTGCTGCTGGAACTCCTTTGCATGCCTTTAGCATAAACTCAGCAAGTGCACTTCTCCAGCAGCAGGGTGAAGTGGTAATGCAGTACTGGGTAGTTGTGAGGTACTGGCTAGGAAAAGGGTGCCATCTACTGAATTGCTGCTACAACTTCTTATGGCAGGGAGATTGGAACTAGATGATCTTAAGGTCCTTTCCAACCCTAACGATTCTATGATTCTATGAAAATTCTTACAGATCTATATGGCTTTCAACCCTGCATAGTTTATATGATACCACCATAACACAGGACAGTATGATTACAGTCAAAACAGTAATCTGAAATAAAGACTGACAAATCAGGGTATCGACAAGTAGAATTTTAGAAAGTTGCCTCTGCTTTTTATCAGATTCTAAGTATTAATGGATCTTGAAAGCAATCTGGGAAGGCAGTGCTGAAGAAACTGAAAGAGGGAATTATTTTGGTTTTCCTTATCTAGAATAGTACAATACATTTACCTAAAAAACCAAACAGCTGTTACCAGCTTAATATTTAAACTCAGGACTCGAGACACTATTCATTTTTCAATCTAGTTTCTGATCTTATACAGGACTTAGATGCTGTTGAATTTTTTAATTTATTTCACTTTACTAGCAAGAATAATTTATTCATTAAATAAAGTAATTGTTTCACTGTTGTAATTTAATTTAATTTAGGCTCACCCTCAATGGTTTTATGGATGGAAGACTGGAGCAGTGGTTCTGCTTCTAGGATGAAACTTGCAATTTCTACCAACATATTTTAACTTAGTTAAGAAGGAAAGTTTTGACTGTTCTGAAACAACATCAGAAAACAAATTTCCAACTGGGTCTGTAGTGCTTCCGTGGATTGAGAAGTACATTACTGTCTAACACATCTATTACAGAACATTGTTATACTCACTGGGCAGTGAACTTCCAACAGCTTTTTGGCATGTCTTCATGTGGACTGTTAGTTCTGTTATCTTCAGTGTTTATATTTTCTCTTATCTTTAAGGATGCCTGAAAGTCAAGGGAAAGACAGCGAAAGTTACATCAGCAGCAATGGTTCCAGCACTACCAACTCGGTTGCTTGCTTTGGACAGGTCAGTTCTTTTTGCCTGAGAAGGAAATAGAAATTTTATGCTTGCACTTCCAGAAATCTGTTCCACATATTTACTCATTTTAAAGCTGAAGCCCTATCCATTACCCTAGCTATACTATACCTACTTGCACAGAACATTTTTGATGACGAATCTTCTCCATGATAAGCATTTATACAGAGTTCCTGAATACGACGTAGTCGTGTGCACTCTTCCTTTATCCCTTATGGCTTTTTGTTACAGAATTGCATTCTAGTGTCGGAAAAAGAGTTATTTCTTTAAGTTTTAATAGAACCAAATACAAATTAAAGAGTTTTGGCAGGCATTGGGACATATATGGCACACACTCTATTCGATTCTGTGTTCTGCTGAATGATAGGCCAGCTAATACATGCATACACAATACTTATGATTTAGGTGGTGAAATCTCTGTCTCGCGTCAGAGCATAGCAACACAAGCACTTTAGTGCTTGAATCCTTCAGCATGTATTTAGGCCTCTCTAACCTTTACAGATCGTAAATTGTATTTCTGCTTAGACAGGGAGCAAAAGTTACAACACTTTATGCTTCCAACGATGCTGGTTGTTATCTGATCATACCAGTGATGCTGGAGTTATCCAAAGGACCTCTCTGCATGAGGAAAATTTGCTGAATGCTCCTCAAGAGATTCCTGGGTTGACTGCTTGCCTGAGCTGTTTATCTACCCTGCCATGAAGGCACATGGTGGTAGAATAAGGTTAAACTTGGGTTTGGTTGGAGTTTTAAAATAAACTTCTCTTGTGGGTCACAGAGAGATGTTTTATTTTTGAGAGGTGAAACATAATCTTAAATGCATATTCCTAGCAACACTGACTAGGATCATGACTGCATTAAGATTTCAATTGGATACTAATATGCCTGGCTCATCTCAGTTTTTCTAATGTAAGTGGTGGTTATGAGAAATGAAAAATAATTGCTACAGCTCAATAATTAATGCTTGTATACATATACTTTCAAGAGTAAGGGAAAAGAAACAATATAATGGCAAATGTAATGCACACATGCCCCCTGAGGTCTTTCCTTGTCTGTTAGCAATCTGATTCTAAAAATGGATCATACACCTCTTGGAAGGACTGTATGTGGAAAAATGGGATTAAGAAGTGATGTTAGGAGAAAAGGGGGAGTTAAATAAAGGAAAATTTATCTTGCCTTGTTTTTGTCAAGCACCAATACACAGCCAGTGAATATCAAGCTATCCAGCATGCTCTTCGTCAGAGACTGGGTCCAGAATATATCAGCAGTCGACAAGCTGGAGGAGGACAAAAGGTATGAATAAACATGCCCAGATGTTTCAACTCATTATTTTGGTTTATTTTATTTCCAGGAAAACTAGGGTAGAAAGAAGTTACAATAATCCTGGGTTTGGTTTTTTTTGTTGTTTTTTTTTTGGAGGGGAGGGTTGTTTTTGATTTGTTTTGATTTGTTTTGTTTTTAAGTAAATTTCCCAATAATAGTTTAATATGTCTATATAAAAGTAAAGTCAGTACAGCATAAACCCTGGCTTTTACTGAGCCACAGGTTCCTTTTACACTTAAAAAAAAAAAAACCAACTTAACTTTTCAGTGCTTCATCCTTTACAAGAGAATGTTTATCGACTTGTGGAACATTGAGATATTCTTACTTTTTCCCAGAACTGGAATATCCAAAGTATTATATAACATTGGCTCATTTTACCCTCTTTAATGCCTGCTAGCTCTGCCTTCTGTTGATTAAGTCTTTTTTGTTATATTAACCCCCATCACAGGTGCTTGAGGCACATGAATCTAAAGCTGTACCATCATCCTTTTATTCACATTCTCTGAACCTTGAACTTAGGTGTTGTCAGTGTAAGATGATGTGTGTAATCCCTCTTTAAAATAAAGTACGTATAGATGTGTGCACACGTGTATGTACCTATATGTATATTTATGTATATATGCTTGCTTTTCAGGTCTGTTACATTGAGGGTCACAAGGTAATCAGTCTGGCCAATGAGATGTTTGGCTTCAATGGCTGGGCTCATTCAGTCACTCAGCAGAATGTTGGTAAGTATGTCTTGTGGGTAAAGAAGTCTTTCCTCTCGTTTCACTGTAAGGGACAGAAGGAAGAGTCTCTCAGATAAAGACCTGGGTATCTATCCTAGAACTTGATCATTTTAAAGAACCTGGGGAGAGGCGTGTGGAATTTCCAGGTGTCTTAGCAGTTGGTAAGAATGAAAGAAATTGAAGTAATGGATCTTGTGTTTTCTTTTTTGATCTTGCACTGGAATATGTCGTAGTCATTATTCTAAGTGTGTTTACGATTACTCTTGAGCTATTCTAATCAAGTGTTCTGATCTCTATGGGAACACTCAGTCAAGAGTAATTACAGTTAAACTATATAACATCCAACAGCCCTGTGAGTACTTTCATCCTCACCTGTAATTTCTATATTCTAACAAGTTCATATACTCAGTTAATATTCCCCTAATCTTTAGGGACCCATCTTTTTCTGCAGATTCCTCTTCTAGCCAGTACCTGGTTTTGAGGTTTTTACAATACAAAGCTTTGGAAAAATGTTTGTTCTAGAAAATGATATCCAGGTCATCTTAAAGCGTAAGCTCTTGCATCTCAATAGCTGAAATAGTTCCTACCAGAAGAGTATTGTCCTTGCTTGCAGATATGCTATGCTTAGATTGAAGACTGGTTGTTGAAGTAGCTCACAAAGCTGCTTAAGTGTAGCTCCTTCCTTCTTTCCACCTTCAGAAATCTTTTCTTACCTCTGTCTACTGGCAGATTTTAGACATAAAATAAGTTACTTCATTGCTTCCCATCTATTCTTTACCACTTTACCACTACCACCACTCTTTTAAGAAAAAGCTGACATCCTTCTAACTTCATGTTTTTCAAATAATGCCGTAACAAAACATTCCTTAGAAATTCACAGACAGAAGATTCTGTTATGTTTGATTTTAAATTCCTGGGTAGAAAATGGGCTTGCACCCCCAGCAGGTTTACATAAAACAGTTTGAACAAATAGACCAGATGAATACAGAAGAACTTTTGACTTTTGGACCCCAAAGTACAGTTACTTGAACTTCAAGGAATTTCATTTCAGACATGTATAATGTGACATGTCAGACTCATAAAACTGCTAGCTGGAGTGCCCAGTGTATATTACATAGCATTGCTTTTGGTGTAAAATAAAGTATATTAGAGATTCTGGATTGAGAATTGTATTGCAGCCTGTTAAGCTCTTCAGACAGTTTGTCCTGGATAAAACCTTGAGCAAAATTTCACAAACTGGAGACTTCTACTATGTAATAGGAACAAAGTTACTTTTATACACAATGGTTACTTTTCTGTTGCTGTTTTTATAAAATGATGCTTTTATCTTTCCTTCCAGCTGAAAAAATTCTGATGCTTTGAACATGTAGGATATGTAATTGAATGAGAAGTCACATTTCCAGTTCTTTCTTTCTTACATGTGTTTAAGTTTATACATGTAGTAGCAGGCTGTCACTGTTTGGCAGGTCTAGCCACTAATAACCAGAAAGTATCACATAGCATGCCCAGAGCATATATGCAAGTCAGCATTCTCAAACTACAGTTAATATGTCGAAGTCGTGCTCCATGACAGTATCGTGGGCACATTCAGCAAGTGTAGGTTTATGAAAGCCCTCAAAAGAGAAATCTTTTGCATTATTTAGGATGTTACTTTTCCCTCCCCCAGACTTTGTTGACCTCAACAATGGCAAGTTCTATGTGGGGGTCTGTGCATTTGTGAAAGTTCAGCTTAAGGTGAGTGAATTTTTTTGTTTGCTGTGTTTATAGTTGAGCAGATGCCTGAAGCTGTGAATGAAAGTTCATGCATAGGTCAGGCTGTGGCTCTTGAGTACTGTACTACATTAGAGAATCTAGAGGCGTCCAAAACATTGACCTTGCTATAGAACAGCCAGCTAAGAGCAAGTGATCAGGCTTAAGAGAGTACAGCATCTAACAAGAAGTGCTGTATGTGCAAAAATTCATTTAGAGTTTGTAATTATAACATTTTATGGCAGGATGGGTCGTACCATGAAGACGTCGGGTATGGAGTCAGTGAAGGCCTAAAGTCTAAGGCCTTGTCCCTAGAAAAGGCAAGAAAGGAAGCAGTAACAGATGGACTGAAGAGGGCACTCAAGTAAGTGCAGATCAGTACTTGTACATTTTCAGAAGTTAAATGAGAATTAAGTGTTATTTTCAATCATAGTGAGCTCTCTTGTTTCACAGGTGCTTTGGAAATGCTCTTGGGAACTGCATCCTAGACAAAGACTACCTACGAGCTGTGAATAAGCTTCCACGTCAGGTGCAGTACATGGGGCCTTGGAGCAGGGGCTGCAGGACATCTGCTGGTCCTGGTCCTGGTCCTTCATATTGCAAAGATTATAAATAATGCATCTCATCCTCAAATGTATCTGGCTAGGAGACCAACAGCCTTTACCTGCTAGTTTGTGTGAACTGTTTGTTACAGAGTTCTTCCCTGACATTTTACCCCAACTACTCTAAATTTGACTGTTTTCAGCAGACAAGATTACTATGGTGAAGAAACAGTATGCTACTCAAGATATTTACAGCCATGTTGTCCAAGTCTCTCTGTTCATTGCCAGTAATGCATACATCTATCTGTCTTCATAGCAGGTTCAGTGTTACCATAAGAAACACTAAACTGTTGAAACTACCTTGTTGTAGATGCTATTTTCTCCATGTGCTGTAATTCTTAAGACTGTTTATGCTTTATCAGTTGCAGCACCCAGTTCATTGCTCTCATCTAGTCACTTCTGTTTTAAATGTGTATCAGCAACCATACCAGTGTCAAGGTATATATTTATCACAGATATGAAAGGAAAGTCTTTAGGAGAATTGAGTCGGTCAAGGCTGCGTGCATGTTTCTTTACTGTATGCTTTTGCCCTGTACTAGGCAAAACCCAAATACATCTCTCTCTGTTCTCATTGTCCATGGTACAGCACAATCCAGTTTACTATTATGAATTTTAAAAGTCAAACATGTCATATTTTAAAACAGGATAGGAAACACCTGCATATAGTGACAGTTTCCAATTGCTGTGATAGGTTGTAAAACCAGAGGCTGTGGATGCGGCCAAAGAATAAGCAGACACTCTATCTATTTTCTGTGTAACCTACCCCAAAGCAGGTACAGCTCCTTTGTGCATTCCTGCAAAATGAGGACTATTTCATTTAGTCTCTCAAGCCAACAACCTATATGTTAGCCGGTGGGAAGCAAGAAGAGGGAACATTCTTTAAACATTATGAAACTCTGGCCAAAAATAGGAATATTTTTCATGAAAAAGACTTTCTCCTTCAAATATTATTAGCGTAGCCTGGGATATCCTAGAAACAATACCAGGTGGGTCACATACCAAAGCTGCTAGAACTTTGACTTAATTTTAAGCAAAATCCATACAGTAGCAATGTCAGTATGTGCATTGATGGTTGCTTTGTCCTTCTACTAACTAGTATTAAAACTCCACTAGGCCCTAATGTGTATCACAGCCAGACAGACTCAGCATGGTCCTTGTGACAAAATGTACCGTGCCCCTGTATTTAACCCCTCCCTGGTTTTGCTAGGATAGTTAACAAAGTAGTTATTCTATACCAGTGGTTTTGTTCTGAAGTCTCAAACGAAGGTAGTTTCTAAAGGTGGTTTCAACTTTCAGTTAACCAAATTGGATCCTTTCCAAAAGGACACCACAGACTACTAAATGCATCCGTGGTAGAAAGGGCAAACCAAACTGTTTAGACTGGACCCACAACAACTTGTAACTCTTGCCAGTCACTTCAAAGTTTTACCACAGAAGAGCAAAACAGGTCACACCATTTTGTTTTGGTGTTATGTGAGGAGTGTACAAATGGCTGTGCAAATGTCCTCTGCCTGACTTCAAAAATGTACTGGTACCTGGATTTTGCAACTGAATTATGAGAACAACATATATGGGACTTGGCTGCTGGAGGATGAGAAATAACATTAGGAAGAGCTATGCTCCAAATTATTTGCTTTAAGGACTTGATATGATGCTACTGGCAAACTTTGGCTCTTGAATTTATGTAAATTAGCGTGTACAACTGATGCATTCTTGAGCACTTATTTTCCCTGCCATAATGATGGCTCTTATCTTCCCTGAAGGATAAGGGGCCATGTTACATCTTGCTTTGCTTTTCAGACTCCTTACCTCCTTAGGTTTCAGTTTGCAAGGGAAGAGCTGCAGTTACTTTACCCTCTGTTAAACACTAGGTCATTGAACCTTCTGAGGTAACCAACACCATGGAGGAATGCCCCATTTGGAGGTCTCTGGTTCAGAGAGAGACAGCAAATTGTGATGTACAGCATCAGTGACAACCGTACTGTAACCCCATTCTTTCAGAGCCATCATCACAATTCATAAGCATGCTGTGATGTAACACAGCAGTCTTCATAATATTAAAGTTGTCCTGGCTGTTAGTGAGGTTGCAGCTGAGGAACCAACATTAATCGTGCTTGTTAGCTCTTGATGCGTACCAGCTGGGGGCAGTAGGCTTCAAAGAGGTAACCTGCCTTGCTGATTGAGCAAAAAGTAAGTCTTTTAGAACTGCTGATCCATGAACTTCCATGGTAAAGTTGCCTTCATGGTATTAGGATTTGCTAGACTAGCCAGCCTGGAGCTGTAAGGGCTTTCTGTCTAGCTAACTTAGACTATAGGAGCAGATCCAAAGTGACACTTTGCCAAGTAAAGATGGCAAAGATCTTTGCTTTGCCAGAGTCATTATCTGCTAGCAGCATTGCTACAAACTTGTGAATTCATGGAGCCAAACCATCCTGGCTTTAATAAAAGAGAATGGTGTGCCTGCCTCAGTGACCTCATGCCTGCAGAGCTGAGTAAAGCTTTGCCATGCCATGCCATGCCCTGCCCTTTAACACAGGCATTAAAATGGAACTGGCAAAACTAACAGACTCAACAACAGACTTGTGAGCTTTTCTGAAAAGCTATAAAATTCTGCATTGATCTCCAGCATGTGTTCTGCTTTGCAGACAGCACAGTATGGGGAGGCAGGGGCTATCTGCTGATAGCTATTAAACAAGCTATTAAACAAGGACTGAGCTATTAAACTAACCCACAGTCTCATAAATCCAGTAATTAACTGAATGATTTTGTGCTGAAAATGCGTTTTAGTTTCCTAACTTACTATTCCACTTACAGCAAACAAGCTAGATTTTCAACAGTACTGTATAAAAGAGTCTTAACTTGGCAAAGGAGGTTTCTGAATATGTTTTCTTTTTTCCTTTACTAGGTACCTCCCGAGTTAGATTTGGTCAAAGCCAAAAGACAAGACTATGAGCCTGAAATAGAGAAAGCAAGATACAATAGCTGTTTGCAAAGAGAGAGCTCAGGAGTGAGGCAACATTATGAGATGGCATCTGATTGTAAGCCTGGTCAGCCAGAGGCTGCTGCAGTGACAGTAGATCAGAAACAGTTAAATAGTTCCAGGTAAGACCACTACTGTAAACTGATTTTGTAAGCTCTATTGGAAGTTACTGCACTGTTAAAACACATGGACAGCCCAATTTGGAGGATGCTATAAAATGCTGGTTTAGTGGATATTTTTTTCTCTTGCTGCTACTTCTTTATGCATCTTTTTTCTTCATCAAAAGTAGTTGCTGAAATCCTGTTTAACACTGTGATTCCCTGGGGGGGTGGGACAGAAATACAGACTCTTCAGCTCTTGAGTGTGATGCCACTTACCAGCGGAAATTGAGACAAAAGCAGCTACAGCAACAGTTCCGGGAACAGATGGAGAAAAAGCATCAGATTCCTGTAGTTTCTCCCAACAGCAAACAGGGTAAGACTCAGCATTAAATATGGACAGTTTCAAGGATAGCTGCTGCAGGCACATGCTGCCTTCTGTAATGGAGCCTGACCATTTCCACCTGCTTTTGTAGTGTACTATCTACACACCTTTGAGGCCAAAAGAAGGATTAACACACTTCCCCACCCTTCATGTTCTTAAAGCAGCAGGAATGTCAGCTCTAAAACTTTCATGTTTAAAATACAACTTTCCAACCACCCTAAAGCATCATGCAGCACAACAGCTGTTGACAGTCCTATTAACATGCTGCACCTGAGCTGAGGCTGCAGCACTTCACTGGGGTGGTTGCAGGCAAGTAATTTTGCATTAGCTACTAGTAGGTTTCTCTTTAGTCATGGGGAAGTCTGATCAGCTGTGGGGTAAGTAGGAACTTGGGGATTGGGTAAACAAGCTAAATCCATTCTAAAGTAGTGCAGTTGCTCCCGTCAGCCATCATCATGTATAGAATCTTACCATTCCACATACTGCTACCAAAATGTAACCAGCTCTTAGAAAAAAGAGGGACCGGGTGGCAGCTGCTGCTTATCATTTGAGACTCTGGCTCTATTAAGGAGCAAAACTTTGTCTGTATTTGCTTCTAATATTAATCTATTCTTGTGTTACTTCCATCCAGCAACGCCTAATCCTCCTGTAAAGCACAGCATTCCAGCAGCAGTACAACAGGAACTAGCAATAGAAGATGAGTTCTTTGCAGGTCAGCCAAAAAGCAATATGTAATAGAGTATTAAATCATTATCATTTAAATCAACTCTTCACAGTACAGTGCAATGGCAAAAGTTCTGAGGAGGCTGGAGTGACAGAAGTGTGAGCATGAGTCTGATCTTAACAACATAAATTTTGCTTGAGTGGCAAGGCAGTGGTGTCCATCACCGTGAGGGGTTTCACACTTCTGCTTTTCAGTTATACTGTTTGATAAACCCTTTTCCTGAAGTGATACTGCACAGAAACACAACATTTGGAGTGGGGTGGTAGTGGAGGATGTCTTGTCTTAACATTTGGCTATTTGGGTCACACACCATGGTGCCTGGACATTGCTGAAGACCAGAGCATCATCCCCTGCTGTGCACTGACATAGAAGATGCTTTACAGCTTAAGGAGTTACCAGCACTTGTAGGAAAAGAGTGCACTGATGCTGACATTATTATTCCTGTCATTCCTGCAGTGCATTACCGTTGTCTTTGGTTTGATCAGCTTTTCATGCCTTCTAGATGATCCTGAACTTTGGGACATTTCCTTGGACACCATTGATCTTAAAATATTGAGTCACAAAATGGCAGACCCATCAGCCAAGCAACAGACACCTGAAACACTCAGTGGCTGTCATCAAATGACTACTCGTAACAGGACACCCCACAGAATGAACTATCACAAAACTTCTGCTAGGCTGGCACAGCTGCAGCCATCTGCTACCATCATGAGCAGCAACCAGCATACCTCAGGTACGTGTTACCAAAGCATGACCAAGTTCAGGCTTAACAGTGGCTTTCAGCATTGAAAGCAGCACTGGTAAATAAGTAAACTGGAGTGGGAGAAATGTTCCTCTCTTTTTGGACCTGGCTGTAGATGCTGCAGGAGAGGGCTAGGAGAACTATCTGTTTCTTCCATCCAACTGTCCTGTCAAGGAAGAGCTGGAAAAAGAATTGAGGTACACTTTTAGAAGCAAAAAAAGCTTTAAGAAACTTCCATTTCTCACTGTCTCCCTGTTTGGCAGAGTGCAGTCCCCTCAGGAGAAGTCAAAATCTGAAGAAAAGGAGGCTAGAACCCACGTAGGACATGTGG
>JBCJKH010011398.1:38692-49995 GCA_039877255.1 Loriculus beryllinus | reverse complement strand
TACTCGCATTCAACTATGACGTGATACAGGTCACTGTGTGGGCAATTTGTGGCTGTCCCGTGGTGTTGTTTTGTTAACAATACTGTGTATTAGTATTAATATTGTTGTTAGCAGCAATAATGATCAAAGCTTGTTTCTCAAAATAGTGATGTGTATTACGTTATTCAAACACAAATACAAAATAGCACATGTAGATACATGCTCAGACTGCAACGTGTGATATTACTTGCCCCTGACATTTCCAGAAAGACACAAGTAAAATATAAATGGTAGCTGTGAAATCCTTACAACTTTATGATGCATTGGGAAAGAGCAGAAATACAAATGCATTCACAAAAGTTTACATTTCAAAGTAAATTGAAATAAAGTAATTTGCAATCCTTCTCATCACCTTTGCAAGGTGGGAAAAGATCATACACGTACAAATAGATATATATGAATTACAAAATATATATGAGCCCTTCTAGTGGGATGTAGAGCAAAAAAAGACTCATGAGGATCAATATTCTATGCCAGTAAATTGATGCATATGAAAAGAGAAGTTGCTCATTTTCAGGTCTCCTATGGGAACAAGTTTTAGATAATTATATGACAAAAAGACCTTTTAGGATCTTTGAAAACACACTCCAAAATGTCAAATGCATAGAAGCCATGCTTCACCTGTAGTGATAAAAGCAGCACATCCTGTAACCTTTCTAGAAGCAGATTTACTAAACACATTAGCTGAATTTTACAGCACTGTAAATGTCTATTGTACTGTACTGGTAGGGAGGTCTGCTGAACAAATACTGGCATCATCCTATATATTAGAATACTGCAGGATGCTTCAGGATTTCCTATAGAAAGAAAATTATAGGCAGGGCATATTTGGAGGATGCCAGAGGGGACAGCCTCAGGCAGGGGGAATTATAAAGGCAGGCTGACCACAATTTTTTAATTGAAGGTTCTTACAAATTGCTATAAAACAGTATGCAAATGCTTCTACCCAGAACAGGCCCTGCTTTGGGTGTAGGTTAAATCTGCATGTTTGTTTCTACCCCCAACAGTGATGAGGGCAGCATCCAGGCCATCTCAGCCTCTGCTTTGGAGGCCACCACCTACCACCATGGGCTTCATGGGTCTGCTTTCCCGCCCTTGATTTGGGGCTTTTAAGTGAAAAAAGGTGGAACAGTGACTGGTTTGCAGGCTTTTAGGCAAGACAGTGGGCATGGGTCAGGCACAACAAAAGCAGACTCTTGCACCGTGTTCTTGTCAGATAATGTCTCTCAATTTAGCAATACAACATTGTCCAACTTTGGCTTGCAAACTGGACAGCAGTTCACTAGAGGGCTTAAAACCAGCAGGTTTTGGTTTAGATCACTACATGACCTATCAAGTCAAGCACCCTCTAACTATAAAGAATACCATGTCACACATTTTATGAAGAAAGATTAAAGCTTTAAAAAAAATAGATTGCCACTTCCAAGATGTGAAAAGGCTTCCTGTACTCAGTGGGCACAACACAGCCATATTAAGCAGAGAGTATACTTAAACAGATTTATTTTTCATAGAATGGAACAGGAGCTACAGTGCATAATGAATCAATATACCACATTTTGGGATGTGCTTGCTGATCTTACATATTTATGGTACATTTGTTACTTGTAGATGGTGTATTCTTTTTCAGATAAGCCTTTAGTTTCAGCCCCCTAAGGAAAGGTGTGATGCTGCTAATACAAAATTTTGACTTCAACTAAAGAGTATGAAGAAACTGCATAAATGCCTGGTGTTTGAGTTCCAGTTCTCTGTAACACTGAACAGAGAGCTCTGGATTACACTGATAACCTTCCTTTTAGACATGTCTGAACAACTGACGTAGGTTGGCATATAAACATATATGCAAACGGAAGTGAACCGTTGGGAATATCTGACCATAGGTGTACCGATGGAAAATCCCAAGCCATATCTCCTAAGCAAGTCTAAAATTTCTAAACAAGGACACAGGTAAATGTAGTTGTAGACAGAAGAAGCTACAGTGTGTTGGCTTCGCTAAAGATGTTAAGAAGCTATGGTGCCCAGCACTGCTGGACTACACCCTAGAGCTGCCTAACCACAGGAGCAAGCTAAAATTAATGGTTGTATTAGGTGTATGATGGATCTGTAGAAAATGTAGATATGTAGGTTATATTACAGAGTGGTTACCTGCCAATCCGTATGGTTATATCTACTTCTTTAATTTTTATTTTTCTTCCTATAACAAATGTTCTTTTCCTGTCTTACGAACAGCTAGCAGCTTCTGTTTCTTGCCTCAGTGTTTATACAAATCAGAGGAGGAACAAATTTAACATTGCTTTAGCTTTATTAGTTCAGGCTTCAGACTTTGAGGTATCTTGTGTCATTACGATTGTCCACCTTGTTTCAGAGGATTTCTTTCTGAGTTCATACCCATGTCATGCCAAGCTAATGTGCAACTGCAGATACACCACTTGCTTTTGTTCTCTTCTGTTCACCAGCACTGGAAAAATGTTTAGCGTGAGGGCAAGAAAACAAACTAAACCTGTCTGACCATTTGGAAACTTTCTAGTTGTGAATACAGCTGCCAATTCTGACACAGCCAGGGAGAAAGACAACTTCAAAATGTGTTATGTCTGGCTGGGATGAGAGCCAGATTATTAACAGGATGACTTGTTTTGTGAGAGCAAGAGAAAAATTCACTACTACTTATGCTTTCCAGCCCCTCTCTCACTTCTGATGCCCGGAGTCTTTGAACAGATATTTGATTACTTACGAATGCGTAATAACCAAATAGTGGCACTAAATTGAGAGATATTATCTTCACAGTTGACACAGAGGGTCCACACTGTCCGTTTCTCCATTTATTTTTTTTTAATACACTTGAATGACAAGCTGCTGATAAAAATAAATACTTTGTGACAAGGGAAGAAATATGACTTGAGGGTTTAGTGTTGGAATGAGTATCACAGAGGTCTTCCATCACAGCTGTTAAATGTGGAATGGCATCAGAAACTGCACAGCTCAATAAATGGCCATTATATAGACTCTATCTATAATCGGGGCACCCTATCCGTAGTCTTATAGCTGTGTACATGTATGAGGGCAAAATATTTCTAATATCTGAAATTTGCATCACCTAAGCCTCGGCTTTCAGACAACAATGGTTTATTTCAAATTGGATGTCTTCCTAAATCAATTGTATTCTTATCTTTGTTGGATTATTTCACACTGTGTATGTAACAGTTTATTATTAGGCCATACTTTCCAGGTTTTTTGGTTTTGAGTTAATTTCCTGTAGGAAATGAAAGTTAAAAGAATTTTCATTTTCTATGAGTATTCTGTAAATGGGTAAGTGTATGTGTGACAGTGTAAAAGCAGGCAAGGCACCACAATTAGAAAACAATGCGAGGTGACAGAATTTGCCTTCTATTCACTATTACACTTTCAGTTTATAAAACAGTACCTAATGATGACACTTCCTTTCTATAAATATACAAGAATTAATTTCTTTCCTTCGGTGGAAAACAACAAATTCCTACTAATGTGTAATATTTCCTGCTCTGCATTTTGTCCATATAATTTCTCTCATCTTTAACAGCTCCCTGGCTCTAAATCCTGAACTTTCTTCACAGTTTGTATTTGTTTTGAAAATACTTCCTCTTTGGTCTGATTAATTACTTTTTATAAATGTCTTCTTAGCTTTTTACTCCTCCACTTTTTTGCTTTCTATGGTTTTAGTTTCTAATGAAGATATATTAATAATTTTGGGGGTTTCAGAAACGGCATTTTATCAGAATTTGAAGACACATGTATGGGTTTTGCATTATTAATGCTGGCTTTATCATTATTATTAATAATACCTGTTCGCTGCTATACATTTTTTCATTTCACTCATCAACTTACAAAACATTAAAAACACTGCAATGCATGAGTGGCAAGAAAGTTAGCCTAGCCTCATTTATAGCCAATGTATCCTCAGGGCCTTAAGCTTTCTCTTTTTAAAGTTACATGTAGAAAGAAATATCACCTACAATTTAGATCTTCTTTAAAGGAAAACTGATATTGCAGATGTGGAATTAAAGTCTGTAATCTTACATTGGATGCTGAAATTTCAGTGTGGAAGCTGTGAGTTGTGGTAACCAAAGGAAACCCTTTGGAGTGATAAATACCTTCAGTGGAAGCCCATTAGGAATGAAAACAAGAAATATAAACAGAAATCTTGCTGACCAGTTTGCTAGTGTGGTATAGCAAAAATATGCGAAGCATAACTTTTTGCTATATATCTGGTCCCGAAAGCACATTGCAAACATCTAGTTCTAAAATTACAATGATGTCTATACTACTGATTTGCCTGCTCTCTATTTTACATCCTACATCCTGGAACACAGGGTTCGACGGCTGATATAAATATAAACCATACAGTTTATCTGCAGAAGCTGTTCTTATTCATATAAATGCCTAATGCTTCCCCCCCCTTACCCACTAGTAATTCGCTGAACTGTGTCAATAATATACTTTGGCAAGAAACTTACAAGATTATTCTGCACTATGCCTGATCCTGGCAAATGATAATGAGTTTAAGTTTAGAAATTAGAAGGAAGGAGTAACTAAAAAAGACCCAACACAAATGCAAACCAAAATTAGATCAATCTAATATTTCACTTCTTTCCTATTAAACAATTCTCCAGGGATTTCTTTGCGCATGGCCCTTTCTGATTTCTTGCATTACAAGCTTGTGGATGCTTAAGTAGTATTTTGGTGCTTGCTCAGGAAATTCACTACACAAAAGTATGACCTAAGTATTATTAATAATTTGTTGTGGTATTTGGCAACATATGTTTGGCAAGGAACAGGAGTAATAAGCTTTGAAGTGTATGCATGTTTTCAGAGAGGATTTTTCACAGGTGCTGAAGCTGCATGGGTCTCAGATGTTCTTAAAGATCTAAGACAACAGACTATCTCTCCAACCCATTAAAGTTTGAAAAGCAAGTGAACAGATGTTCAGTCTTTCATTTAATATTTCAGGCAGCTGTGTAACTTTACTGTACTGGGGCATTTTTTCTATTTTTTCCACTTTTTTATTTTCCCCTAACATTTAAAAACTAAACTGGGTTTAAGGTCAGGCCTGATGACAGCCTGAGAGGGTTCTGACAGCTGTTTAAATGTTTGTGACATCTGCCTCAGAAGCCGTGACTCGTGTCTGGCTTCTGCCGGCGCTGCCGCAACGCAGCATCTCCATCATTTCTCCATGCACCTTCCCCCGGTGAACAACCCCAGGTACAGGTGGTGGCTAAAACTTTCTGCTCCTTCTGTTAATCTTTCTTAACTGCTTCGTAGACTTTTCATCAAGGAACCTGGAATGAGTGAGACAATAAAGTCTAAACTGTATAAACCATGTTAGAAACTGGAAAGAAAAGGAAAAGCTTTTACACGTACTCCTTAAAAAGTACATTTTGCTTCTTTTGAAGAAAGCCATCACCACATTGGTAACAAGAAGTGACTAATTTTGTAGAGGAGTCTGTTACAGGATGTCGTTGTTCTTTCTTCACTCAAAATCCTATACCTGAGCAGCCTGTCAGCTTTTAACCATGAGCAGACCACCACAGAAATTCTGCCAACTTGCTGATTGATCCTTAACATTGGGCTCACCTTTTTGTGTATTAAATTCTCAGATGAGTGTCAAAAAGGCACATATCCATGTAAAAACCTCATGTAGGAGCCATAAGAAGAGGAAGCTCTTCCTTAAAACTACAAGGCTAAATGTAAACCACCCAGCACAGAAGAAAGATCAAAACTGTCACGGAAACAATTTGATTAAATTGTGATCATTTGGTCTGAAATTAATTTTTTGTATAATTTTTAAATTTTTTGTTTAATTTTTAAATAATTTCTTTCCATCAGCTCCTACTAACAGCTTGTATAATGCCTATATCGACAGATATTTTTCCTTTCAGGATGTTTACCAAGTTGCTTCTTAAAAGTTTGGCTTTGTGTTGATCAACTGCTTCTGTGTTACACTGCAGGGTAGTTTTCTCAGTGCAATGTATGAGGCTTTTTTAGTGGAGAAACCCTTTGACTAAGTTTCTATGCACCTGTGTGAGTAATGTTGGATTTTGACACACGATAGTAGAGAGATTTAATATTATTGCAGTGTCTCATCATTCCCTATGCCTATGATCACCCGTTGACTTCTACTGCAAGGGAGCAATAGGTATATTATCTGCAAGTAGAGCTCCTCCAGAAATACTTCTATGGTGTGAAATGTCTAAGAAAGGACCTTATGCAACGTTTTGGTTTGTGTTTTCTCTTATGAAATTTCATTTACGATATGGTTAAAACTTTGCTGTCTTGTTGTTTGTTTTCCTAGGAAATTTTGCATCCAATGTAAATGGATCTTATCTGCCCCGAACTCAGTATTTTCTACATGAGCCCTTGTCAGCTTTTACTTCAGCACTGGTAAGTGTTTTGCTGGAATTGATGTCATTATTACTGTGTCATCAGTTCTGAATGCCTGTAAGGTTTCCAAGTGGTCTTTGCCCTTTTGTTGCAACACTTCACCAGCTGACCTTATTCTAAAAGGTAGGCAATGAAAATTGTTCCTGCCCCAGGGTGAACCGAAAGTGCACAGCTAATATCATTCTTCATCTAATCTGACTTGTCAGTATCCATCGTTCCTACTAGAATTACTTATAGCAGACCAGTTGGCTTTGACCGCTATCACAGCTTAGCCCTTCTAAGGTTACTAGCATTTGGCCACAGCCAAATTCCACCATTTTCTTTTTGGCTAATCTCATGCTATAAGATCACAGAGTGAATATATTTGTTTTGCCTTGACTTGTTTCTTTAGCTGCTGCTTGTTTTCTTTGCTGCTTTCTGTCACTGCAACCATAAATTTCACAGGTGTGCATGACAGGGATGATCGATGAATACATATGTATACTTCTTAAGGTATTCTGCTAACTCCTTGAAAACTTCTGGGAGTTTTTGATCAGTATTCAGTAATGGTTCACACATAGACATGTCTGATTTGCATGAAATCTTTAATTGTGTTTCAGTTCCACTGGCTTTCATGGTACTTCCATGGCAAACGGTCAAAGACCAGCCTTTCTTCAGCTATCACTGGTAAAAGGTGACTTCAGAGTGTTTCTCATGACAGCATTACAGCTGAGGCATTTTATTCAATCTCTTTAACTTGTTCAACTCTCGATTCAACTCTTTTAACTGGGGCATGGGGTCTCTTAAAATGTGAACCTCAGCTCCTGTGCTTAACTTGAACTCTCTGAGTAGATTTCTTGGAATGCACTCTGCGTGTGCTGTCGGGGTTGTCCTATTTTCTGATATTACACCCACAAGAAGAGATTAGTCACATCTGAGTTCATCCAGGGATTTGTATTTCTTTTTTCCCTAGGGTAGAAGTTTGTTGTTTTGAAAAGCAGGTACAGTGGTTACACATGCTGCATTTGTGACAGAAAATGTGCACACCTCTACCTAGGTGTGAGGTATGGTGTGGAGGGGTTTCTGCTTGGGCTCAAGGGCGGCTGGTCCTCCTGCATGGTTTTGCAGGGTGGGTAGCATGGGCACGGTGCCGATTTCAAAATGCACTGCAGCCCTGATTGCAGCTAGGGTGGCACTGCTGGTCTGCAAATTATCTTTCTGCACTCTCAAATCGGCTGTCCACAGATGCCTTTACCTAAGTGATTTATCAGTGACATTGAGCACAGTTTTATCTCTAAGCATGTCATCCTCAGTATTTTCTGACTACCAATTTCATGCCTTTTGCCTCAGCTCTGTTGCATGCTTTTCCACCTGCCGTTCCTCTTGGTACTGGTCAGACCAGAGCTGATATAAGTCAGCATTTTGGGGATTTTTGCTTGTTGGTTGGTGTTTTTCTGCTTCATGGATCACCCTATTTCTAAAGCATTGTTAAGGTCCCTTCTGGACTGGAAGTATTTTCAGTTTGTTGCTTTGATAATGTGATATAAATCCCAGAATCTTCTGACCTAGTGAATCCAGGACAAACAGCCATTTTCAAGTCCTATCTTGTTTATATGCTCCTTGGAATTTGTGCATATCTCTTTAGTTCTTGGCAAACCTGTTCGATGAGGGTGTGTGGAAGAGGAAGCGGCTTATCACTCCTGCCACTCTGTACCTTTTCCTTGGTCTGTTTTTTAGGTTATTTAATATGTTTTTTTGCTCACATTCATGCATTTACTGTCCTAGAAGAAAACAAAACAGAGCTCCCTGACCTGCCACCAACACCAGTATCATTAATATAAAACCTGAACTAAGGGTAATAAGAATGGCTACTGCAGAGGCCATAGCTATGCAGCTCTTTAGCTGCTATCAAACTCAGGAGAGAGACAGTATAACCTCACTGGGGATTATACCTAAGTACATCTAGAGAGACCGTATCAGCCTAAAAAGCTAATCCTCCTTGACCTACAGGCTGCACCTCAAAGGATAACCCTGTCTCTAATGCTTAAAGCAGGCATAAGCACCTACTGGAAATTAACCTGCTTTAGATTAGGAATGATTTGGTAGAGGAAATCTACATCTAGTTACGTTACACAGAGCTGAAGTTTACTTGGTCTGCTATTAACAGGATTGTCATAAGCAGGAAAAATCCATATATAAATGTAAGCATGTTTCTGTGAAATAACCCTGTAAAAATGTGTTGGATTTCTTGCTGCTGGTTTTTTTTTTTCCCAGTACTTCAGTATTGCAGCATATCACTAAAAGAAAAATTGACATATAACAGTTGAGGCTGGAGAGACAAAACAGGTACACATAGAAACACACACTTGCCTTCTCTGATAGCACCACTTCAAACTCATAAACCAAAGAAAAATATTCATCAAATAATGATGAGAGAAAATGAAACAAAACCCTGGAATTAGTACCTTACCAATGGATCCAGAAGTTTTCTTTGATATACTTAGGTTACTTATCACCATTACAATATCAGGCTGGGCTTTGTATGACAGCATGATTAATTAATTTCAAATCAATAGCTTTTTCAATTTTAAAGTATTTGTGAGAGTGTTTCCCAGAGCCTAGTCTATGACATATCTGCTCACTCTGCCTCTACTGACTCATTTCAAGTTGTACATTTGTTAAAGACAATAACTAAGACCTGTTATCTTCTTCCCCAACAGTAATGGATGTAAATGCCACAGATGCCATCATTGTAAGACTGTTAAAGAAACATAGTCTTCACAGACCAGAGTGAAAGTGGTTGTGGCCCATATTAAGATGTGGTTGTTGAAGGGTGGAAGCCTGGTTTAAAGGATCGCCTCTGAGTTAAGACCATGAATTCATCATTTCTTCCTCTCAATCCCAGATACAGCACCCTGGGGCTTGTTAAATAACACCCACTGTCTGTAATTCATCCTATGGTGATGCCATCGCCATAATACTATTGACATAGTACAGCAACAATATCTACCAAGAACTGGTTGTCTATAGAGGTTGCACAGCAACAGGGTACACAGCCAGTTTTATCTTCTCTAGTAGTACCATTAGACTATACATTTAAATTGTACATGTGGTTATTTGTATCTCCCTTCTCCCTATCACCTGACCCCAAACCCTCTATGACTATGTTCATTATCAGAACAGGATGCCGGAAGAGTAATGCTGATATGCAACCATATCAGTGAGTGGATGACTCTTGTCACCCAGTTGTTACCAATCGCTAAGATAAATCAAATACTTTTAATAGTGCCACCTGGTGATACCTACTGTAATGTTATAGTATGTATTTGGCACACTTCTAAAATGAATGTACTAACTTTTCTTGTTCTTATTATCAGTTTGTGTTCAGGAAACCTTTCAAAATGTTCAGTTTGAATTAGGTGACATATTCCAGCCTTTGCAATTAAATTTTGACTTGAGACTAATAATTTTACTACATTTTACATGATAAAATATTTGAAGTGATTCTAGCTTTTTTTTTTTTTTTTTCCCCCTAAGAGTTCCAGATATTAATAATTATACATTAGGGACTGTATGCACATGAAAAAAAATATACACAGATTTTTCCTACCCTGTGTAGCCCTAAATAAAAACAAACACGGATGAAGCCTCTCTATTCATGCCATCAGCACGTATTCCAACCGTGTGAAAGGGTCCCTCTAATGATCCAGTTTCTTCAAGTCCTCAAAGCAGGGCTAAATTCCACAGTTAAGAGAGAGGTCTAGAGAAGTCCAAGTCAGTAACGCTTTTCCAGGAAAATAGTGCCATTTTCCCTAGTTAAAATAATAATAGTTTGAGACATAATGTGGAATTGTGTGGTTCTGAAAGCCATGACTGCAATCTCAAGACAAATTAAAGGATAAGATTTTTATCAGTAATTCAGCAGCTGATATTAGACCTTCTATTCAAAACACACAGAAGAGGAGCCTGCCAAAATAGTTTTGTTCTTTTTTATATTTTTCCTTAAGGAAAGAGTTCTGATTTATTTTTTCTCATCTCTATTTCAATATTACATGGTAATCTGGAAGAAGATTTCTCCACAGCTACACTGTAAGGCAGGTATACTTTATCTCGTTTTTGGCTACTGCTGGGCAATAAGTAGAATAATGTATTCACAAACATGATTGCTCAATCCAGCAAATTGATTCAGCCATGTTTGTACCTGTCTTCCTTTGCTTTTCCATGTACTATGGAGAAGCTGCTTTTTGTTAAGATAAATGTTTAGGTAAGGAGTATCTATATAAGTATGAATGTATTAGCATATCAACAGAAGTGTTTACATGCAAGCAAGTATATACAAACAAGTATGCATATAAGAAGTGCTTCCCTTCTTTTTACATTTTACTTCTACTATTTTTTATTGACAAGAATGAAATGACAGTTAAGTCTGTAAGGCAACAATAAATCTGATAGTTCTTTTCATATTTGCTAGTCTAAAATCTAGAGCTAGTGTACATATTTAAATGTGATCCAAAGTTCAGAATTTGAAACACTCATTACTTTCAACAGGGTTTGAATTATTTAGCAGGTGAAACATATTTCATGTTTCAAATACAAACTGCAGCACAGTTCTCAAATAATAGAGAGGGACTTCTGAATAGTAGAAGCGTGAGGCAGTTGCTACTTGAATAATTAGGGAAATTAAAACATTTATAAAGAATGTGCAGACAATATTTAGAATCATAGAATCATAGAACAGTTAGGGTTGGAAAGGACCTTAGGATCCTTTGTAGTTCCAACCCCCCTGCCATGGGCAGGGACACTTCACACTAAACCATGTCACACAAGGCTCTGTCCAACCTGGCCTTGAACACTGCCAGGGATGGAGCATTCAC
>JBCJKH010011398.1:23502-38592 GCA_039877255.1 Loriculus beryllinus | reverse complement strand
TGATGCAGCCCAGGATACGGTTGCTTTCTGGGCTGCAAGCGCACACTGCAGCCGGCTCATGTTCATTTTCTCATCAAAATAATTTTCACATCTCCACCATGTAAAAAAAATGGCAGTTAACTGTAAAGGATATAATTTGATTTGCCTCTTTCTAAAATTCCTTACTAATAATCAAATGTACCCAACTTTATTATGGGGAAGAATTTCATCACTAATCAAGTTAAGATGAGTTGGAATAACAGTGTCTTGATCACTATAGCAAATACTCACAGCAAGTTAGCTGAGTCTATTGGAAAGAAAAAAAAAAAGTCAGGTATTGCTTGCTTGCAAGAAAACTAAAAAGTGCCTTTTTTTTGAAGAGCACCTACCGAGAGTTCACAGTCAATGCATTTTTGTCAGAAACAATTCTAATAACTTCTGCCTACTTAAAATATCTGTGTAGACTGTCCTTAGAAAAACAACATGGAGTTTAAGGGTTTACCAAACTGGAAACTGCAAGTTTAGTAACAGTCAATATTCAGTGTTTTCTGGGGAAGGGGGGAGGGGGGGGAATAAAAATGAGAGTCATCTTGGAAGGTCATTGACTTCAGTCTTCAGTGTGATGGTTCAGCTTTACCTAAATATTTGTGAATGGTGATTTCTCTGACTTATTCTTATAAACCTCCAGTAATGGACATTCCACAAACTCTCTAGGCAAATATTTTCCAAACTGTTTTCTTAGAAAAGGCTTTTTTAACAATACTGGTGGATGAACAATATCATGATACAAGATAATTTCCTTCTTTGCTGTCTTATCCCTGGAGATGATAATTTATTTCTTCAGGTGCTCAGGCTTTCTGGTTTATTTTTTAGTACAGGCAGAGCTGAGGAGCTTTTTTCTTTAAAATGTAGCTTCTCGGAGTGTTTCACCTGTAGGAATGCAAGAAATGCAGGCTCCAGTAGCTCCTTGGTCAGTTTGTTTGGCTTGTTATATAGTGACTCACCACCCTGTGACTTAATATCTTCTGATGCCTGGTAATTTCTTCTTTTCATTTGTGAAGCAGATCGCTGTTACTAAAACAATCTGCTGCTGGAACTAGAAGAAAAGATGGAGATGGGTTTATTTTTCTCATGTAGCTATTTTTGAGATGTCTAATTTTCTGCAGAATAGGTCAGATCATCATCAAATGTCATGTCAAAAACGGCTTTTTGCTAATTAGGACTTAATTATTTTGTAGTACTTTGTGTAAAAGCGATGGGTTTTGGCTTTTCCTTTTGAGAACTTGTCATGTAAATGCCAAACGAGGAGCAGCAGTATTTTAGTAAGGATTCAGAATGTAGGTGTTGACTAATATTGCATAGTAAGACAGAAAAATGAGTTTTAGACCAAAGTATGGTGAGGTTTGGGGTAGGTTGAGAACTAACAGCGAGCCCTAGGGTTGAACTGGCTCTAATGGAAGGTCATGCTTTTGAAAGTAGGAATAACAGCTGTCTTGTGCAGTACTTTAGCAACACCTGCAACCGCAGTCACACAATTCTGAGACCTTTTTCTAGTTAGAAATGTGCTCTTTCTGATTTTTTCCAGCAATGCATTTAAAAAGAAACTTGTGAGCACATGACAGTTCACCAGACTCCTAGTCTTTGCATGGTTTCTTTTTAATTTTTTTGTACTTATTTTGTGTTAAGTTTTGATCCTCACTGTACAAAAAAGATGAGGACATGCTGGAGAGAATCCAAAGGGCCACAAAGGTGATCAAAACACTGGAAGCCTGCTGTGTGAGGAAAGGCTGGGGGAAATGGGTTGGTTTAGCCTTCAGGAAAGAAGGCTCAGCTTAAACCTGTACCACTATGTTGCAGTATTTAAAGGATGGCTACAAAGAAGATGGAGACTTGCCTTTTACAAGGAGTCACATGGAAAAGATATGGGGTGATGGGCACAAGTTACTCCTGGGGAGATTCTGACTGAACACAAGAGGAAACTTTTCACAATGAGAACAGTCACCCATTGGAATAAACTCCCCAGGGAACTGGTAGATTTCCCAGCGTTGGACACCTAAGATTCAGGTTCTGGGCCATGTTGTATAGTCCATGCTTTTGCTAGAAAAGATAGACCAGGTGGTCGGTGAAGGTCCCTTCCTACCTGATGTACTATAGTATGATTCCATGGATTACTAAAGTTCCTAGATTATTCCCAGTTTTTACCTCCATGAAGTTTATAGGCATAGTCTTTCTATGGGCAAAGATTTTTGGAATCCCTGGGCTTCTGCCTTTTTGTTTGGTTTTGAAATTAGTTCATTTTCCTGAATTGCTTAATTTCAGATTTACTGATAGTTTACTTGATTGACAGATGTTTTGATGTTTTGTTTTGTGGAAAGGTTTATGAACTAGAGAATATTTAGAATCATAGAATCGTTAGGGTTGGAAAGGACCTTAAGGTCATCCAGTTCCAACCCCCCTGCCATGGGCAGAGACACCTCACACTAAACCACGCCACCCAAGGCTTCGTCCAACCTGGCCTTGAACACTGCCAGGGATGGAGCATTCACAACTTCGCTGATGAGCAACCCATTCCAGTGTCTCACCACCCTTACAGTAAAGAAATTCTTCCTTATATCCAATCTAAACCTCCCCTGTTTAAGTTTTAATTAGTCTATATTAAGCCTTCCAAGATGCAAAATGGTAGTACAAGACAAAATGAGACTGAACCCCTGCCCAAGGAAAGGCCAAAGTGCACACTTTCAGGAGCTAAAGAAAATTCCCATAACCTCCTAATCCACTATGTCCATTAATTTTTCTGCTTCAGGATGGATTTGCATCATGTCACAAAAAGTGACTACATTGTACAGAGAGCAGAAAACCAGTTCTTCTGTCTTACACACTTATTGAAACCACCCATAAACTACCTTGCAACTGAGTTATATGAATTAAGTGTGATTAACAGGGAGTAGCTCAACTCAGTAACATCTGTAATTACACAGCAGTCTTTTACTTGCATTAGTTTCATTTGAAGTCCTCTCCCTTGGACCTAATCTGTCAAGCCTTCTCACAGGAAGATAAGCATTAAATGTGCTCTATTTTTTGCTGTCCATCACCCAACCTCCTTTTTTAAACCCTTCCAGATCCAGGCCGCCTCTCTTCCTGTCAGCATTTTACCATCAAAAAAAGAGTAAACTTCATTTCCTTTTTTTTTTATAAAGTCTCCAGTGCTCTCCGTCGAGAGCTCTACAACATGGAACAAATTAATGTTGCTAATACCTTAGGTTTTGAGCAGCATAACATCTTTGGAATTGCCAGTATTCAGAAGTGCTAGCAATAAACCTACCAATTTAATCCTGTAATATCCATACTACCTCTCACTATTATAACTTGAGAAGAAAATACAGGAGAAAAAGTGACAAAAAATACCCCCACCTTTAATACACTTTTTTCTCCCCCTACATTTCAATAAATACAGATTTATTGAAATGCAGGAAGAGCACCTTGAACTAAGAGCCTGTATTTTTTACTAAAATACAAGTACAGTCCCAAAACCAAATCCTAACAATTTATTCATTACCTCTTCTTTAAGAAGGAATAGTATGGCAAGGAATAAACACAAAAGTAATAAACAGAAACAACCCTAGATATTGCTTCAAGTACTGATGATAAAGAAGCTACTGAGTGAGCTCCCCTACAAAGAATAATAGGCATCACACACACATCCTTTAAAAAATAAGCCCTTGTTTTAGAAGGGACATTACAATGGCAAATTAAATCACATAATGGCACTAGGATGTGCTTTAAGACATTCACAGAACCTTAAAAAAAAAAAAAAAAAAAAAAAACAAACCAAACCAACCAACACTTATCAACTTGCATAATGAAGCAGATGATGCCTCTGAAGGCAGCATCTAAGAGCCTTTAATGCATGAATGACAGAGCAATGAAGAAACCAAAACTGACACTTTCAGCATAAAGGAAGAAAGAACTTTCTTACCAAGAGACAACAGGGTCACTACTTTGTGATTAAGACCACTGTGGAAGTACTGTCAGTTAGTGAGGACTGTCTAACACCTTACCAAACACCACCACTACTTAACCCCTCAAGAAAGCAGCCTGCAGCTTTTTCCCTAAGAAATTATCACCCAATGTTAAGTGATACTGAGACACTACATAAAATACCATTATGCTCTAAACAGGACTGTGGCAAGACAACTCAGAGACTGCAAGTCATGGGATCCACATACTTAGTTACATCAGGACAATGTTCATCATTTTTGCCATCAATATCCACAACCACAAATTGAACATCCTTGGAAATTTTGTGGAATACATTCATTATTTGCATGCAAATAAACTCAGGAATCCCTGCCAGTTATCATGTGTCAATACATCATTTTGGAGCTCCACAGCTGATGTTTTACTACCCTGCCCAACTGATTATTTTTTTTAGGTACGGTACTCTTCACCCTTCTTCACCCTCAGATGACCAAGTCATCTGAGAAAAAGGATGATGGCAATTGAAGTGTAACCACCCAGAGACAGGCAGAAACAACACCCGCACTAGATGTGAGCTCTCTGCACATGTCTCAGTGGTATCAGGTATTTAATCCACCTAGATTATGAAGTGATTTTGGCTATATAAAGAAGTATAATATAAAAAAGATGCATGAGAGACTGTCTATAATGCTCTTGTGTGTTTATATGGCATGGAGGATGAAGAAGCAGGATCTGGATCATCAGTACTATTAAGAGGAAAAGATGTCTTCTCAGGATAGATATTAGCTATTTTCAACAATCAGCATTTCCACCTGTTGACAGACTGCACCTATCAATCTTCACCTTCTGTGTCCTATAATCTTGTTCCCAAAGATTTAAACGGTAGATACCTTCCAGCTGCTTGCATTCATCCACTCTGTTACATTTTATTCCTGTGGCCAAAATTACTTTCCAATCAGACAAAACATTAACTGTTGCACTCTCCAGGCACACTGACCCCTAGCTTGGGGAACCTGTAATTTACAACCAAACTGCTACTCTATCCTTCTGAAGTAACAGTATACTTTCCAAGCTTAAGGGACTACTTTTGGAAATAGGCGGCCTAAATTGATGGGAAATAGAGTCTTGCCAACTGTCGAGGTTTAAACCCATAACTCAGAACCACACAGCAGCTTGCTCACTCCCCCACTTCCTTCTCCCAGAGGGATGAGGAGGAGAATCGAAAGAATGTAACTCCCACGGGTTGAGATAAGAACAGCTCATTAACTAAGGTGTAATGCAAAACCACTACTGTGGTTTTACACGGGGAGAGAATACAATTGCTCACTCCCCACCAACCAATACCCAGCATGACCCAAGCAGCAGCCTAACTCTTCTGAGTAACTGCCCCCAGTTCCTATACTGGGCATGACGTGCTGTGGTATGGAATACCTTTTTGGCTAGTTTGGGTCAGGTGTCCTGTCTCTGCTTCCTCCTGGCTTCTTGTGACCCTCCTCCCTGGCAGAGCATGAGACTGAAAAGTCATTGATCGAGGTAAGCACTACTTAGCAACAACTAAAAACACAGGTGTTATCAGTGTTTTTCTCAGACTAAAGCTGAAACACAGCACTGCGCCAACTACTAAAATGCAGAAAACTAACTGTTACAGCTGAACCCAGGACAGAATCCAAAAATAGAAGTATTTGTCCAGCGATTTCTGAAATTAGGAAATCTCAGAGCAAAGATTTTTTTTTGCTGTAACTGAACTCAGGGGCCAAATGAGCTGTCATGTCAATACAAATTGCACTTTCATACTTCAAAGTTTTTGTTATTAAAGCTGTGTAAAAAGATATTGTACTGAACTCATCACTGAGAAACCCAGCATTGTAATAGAAATACTGTGGGAAACAGGCATATTTTAACACGGGATGTTTCATAGTACCACGCAATCTAATTAAGTTCACATAAGATAGATGCTTTCTAAATTGAGGCAATTCTCCACCCACAGAATTAACATAAATTTCTACCTGAGAGGTAAATTGAAATGAGAAGGAACATTAAAGCTGCTAAATGTGCTCAGCTATTTCCTGGCTGAAGACTATGAGGAAACCAATAATAATAAAATACAACCGAAAAACCATTCATGCATTCGGAAGTTCCTCTCTTATTTTGTTCCAGAAAACTCAAAATGCCACTGTGCAGTTCATTCCATCCTGCTTTATGTCTGCCTTGACAAGGTAGGACTTTGGTTTGGGGTTTTTTGATTTATTTTTACTTCAGTTGTGTCACTTGATATTAGGTATTTCACTGTGGTGATTTTAAAAGCATTTAGAGAAACTATTTTCTGTAGATCTGTATGCATATGCTTGCACAGAGGGAAATGCATGTAAATGAGGAAGTATATGCACTGATTATAGCAATTAAATCAAAAATACAGAGGAGGAGAAGAAGAATTCAACTGCGTGTGACATTGCTGTGAAAGAATTACAGTGTCAAAAGGGAAGGACATAAATTACAGTATGCTCACATAAAAAGAAAAAGCAAGCACATTATTATTGATGGTTTCTGGTTAACACACAGATGCTCAGACACAAGTACATGCACACACACATTGTAACTTATTTTTACAGGTTGAAACCACCAAATAAAATCCAAAACTACACTTTGTAAATTTGACTGTAAAAATGAAGAAATCAAATGGGCTACTTGAGAGATTGTACTTTTGGTACTTTATACATGATTCTCCTCTCTCCCACTCGAAATTCCAAGTTATCTTAATTTAAGGGCTTCTTAATTCTATCAAAGTTGTTACTGGGCAGTTAAACAATAAATATTTATGGCCTCTGTTGGCCATTGTGGGACAAAGGAATAACTATTGACAATCACAGAAGTAGGAACCAGAGCAATTATTTTCAACAGGCAATAAATTTTCAAAGCTCGCAACACTAAGCTCACTTCAAACTTAACATGCAGGAAAAAAAAGGAAAATTCTGCTCAGAATTTATCTCTGGATGAAAGAAAGAGAGAAAAAGAGAGAGAGAGAAAAGGAGGAAGAAGGAGAGAAAGAGAGAAAGAAAAAAAGAGAAAGAGAGAGAGAAATAAAGAAATTCGTGACCCACCCCCATCCATTTCTATCCCAAAGAGCTGAGGTACACACAGTGAAAAATTCACATTGAGCTTTCTGCTCTTTGAGCAAGGATATGCATCTTGCCAAAGAAATACTTGAGAAAAGACCATTTCTCCATTTGTAGGCAGTGATAACAATAAAACTTGAGATACCTATGGCTGTGTATTTTCACAGTTATTATGGGTGAGGTAGATGCTATGCCACTGGCTTTTTTGTCTTCTTGAGCAGCAATGTTCTTTAGTGTTAAACACATAACCATCTGCAAGTTTTAAAGGTCACAAAGGAGGAATATAGGCTACAGTCACAGGGGAAACACATCTTCCATATCTAGTAGGTCTTCATATCAGTTTGGGGATCTGGGACACAAACATGGAGGTTACTTATAGTAAAGAATGACAGCTCTGGAACAAGCCCTTCTTGCCTTAGAAAGCTTAATCTAAATATACAGCATGGAGCCCATCCAGGTGATTTAGATAAATGATGCAGCAGTTTTCACACATTCTGTGAAAAGTTAGCTGTCGCATTAAGGCTTATATCACGGTTAAACATAGAGATTTTATTGAACAAAGAATTCCAGTGGTACAGGTATAATATTGAAGTTGACATATACATTAGCTTTGTGTTATTGATGTTGTGGCTTCTATTTCTTTGCACCTTGAATGTAATGTGAATATCAAATAGAAATTCAGCTGGCATCAAGTTTCCTGAATTGATCACAAATTAAAAATCTAAATCTTAATTTATTTTTTTAGGCTTTCTGTCTTTGTGAATAAGATAGGTTGTTCTTTAGAAAGATGTTTCATAAGAAGGTGGGTGTACTAAAAATCTTTTTAGAGGGAAGAAAAGCAACCTCATTTTACTCATGCTTCCCAAACATAGGTAGAAGCTTCTGTAATTCATAATAATCAATATGTGATTACAACACATCATGTTTCCCTTAAATTCTATTTCTACTTCAAATAGAGGGGAGTAATAGAGTCAAAACAAACTTCTGTCAAAAGTTCTGTGTACTTACAGAAGACAGAAGGAGAAATCCAGTGTTACTGTATGGTGCATATGGATAGAAATAAAAATCCTACCACAGCCAAACAAGGAAAAATACAGGATATCAATTGTATCCTCTAATTGTTAACTGCTAAAATGAATTATCACAAGGCAAGTATGCACACATACATACATATATGTATGCATGTATAAAATTAAATTATACATATAAATATGTGAATTTCAGTAGTGTTTTTCCTCTTCAGGTATACTCCCTGTATTGTAGATGAATAACAATGAAATGAAGACATTGTAAGACCCTAAATTTGCTAGGAATATTATTCATACTGAACAAATCTGATTCTCTTGTGTTGCTGGTAATAAAGTAATAAAAATACCTTAGCAAAAGGTATCATATAAATGTTTGCTGATCCTAAGTCTGTGTAGTCTCACCTAGCAGCTATTTGCAAAAGCCCAGGAGTGAAAAAAACAACCTGTTTAATTAATCTCCAGATGTTAAAGAATTCCATTTATATGACTAAGAACGCATGTATATTATCAGAAGCATCTGCACTGAGGATATGTTTATTTAAAAATGATTTTAAAATTGTCTTTTCTCTTTAAAGGCTGGAAGACAACACCTACGTTTGATACACTACCCAAAATGTCAAAGATATGCATGTTGCTACAAGTGAGGAGCCCCTTAGTCCTCTGGGGTAAGCAAGCTTCACAGTTTCAGATCTTGCTGTCAAAGACATCTCCAAAAACTACCAGTTTAATATAGGAGCACTCTTCCAGGGGCCTGGGCACTTACTTAGGATGTCTCACTTTTTGCCCAGGTAAGACCAAGATTAGTTAAACTTGTATTGAGTGTTAGAAACTAATATTAAACTATTTAACAGTGCAAAAAAAACAGCTGCAATTGCATTTTTCCTAATGTGTGCATTTGCCCTCTGTTTTTACCACTGCTTGAAAAATGATTGTAATTTTATCCATGTAATTTACTTGTCATTTTATAGACCGTATTGTTCACATACAACCACTGTTCACATTAAATTAGCTTTTACAAAAATTTACATAACATTCGCATGTTTGAAACAAGTGTGTGTTAGACAGTGACACATAACTACAAATACTCTTCATTTTTCCTGCACACTTCTGACTTGGGATAAAGGGCTGTTTATAAAATAGAGTTTTATATTCTGAGGAAGTGGAATGTGTTCACTTTTTGTATTAGGAAAGTTAAAATTCCTTTCTCATTGTAATCTGTAATCTGACATGCTTATAAACACCCTGTCACACTCCGCCTTGCACATTCCTAATCTTCTGTTGATAGTCATATTGACTTCCATTTACACTGCTTCACTCATGCCCATTCACATTGAATCAGGCTTTGTGCTTGGTTGATCATACTGAATGAAAACCATTCTTCGCCTCTCAGGCTTTTATATTTATAGCCGTTCATATTTCTTTATTCATATTCTCTGCTTCACACATCCATTGTGTATTACCTTAAGATATTTTCAGCCTGTGTAGCCTTAAAAATTTAAGACCTTATTTAGGAAAAAAAGCATCCATGAAACTGATATATTTAGTAAAAAAGATCCACTTTCTGGATTTTCTTCTTTCTTGGAAAGAAAAACGGAAAGCTTTAGCAAACTGGAAAAAGTGTGGAAAAATAATACAGTGGGATATTTTTATGCTGCTCATCTGGGGTCAGCTGCTGATACCCTTCTAGCAAACCCTCTGATTATGTATTTACTGAGTTGGTCTATTCAAAGTATACTGAACTACTCAATGTGGTTGAGGATGACAAAGAATGCCACCCAAGCCTTTGGAGATTTGTGATTGGAAAATTAGTTTAAGTGTGCCAAGATCACATATCTGATTGCTAGCCTTAAACTGGGGACTGAGGGGGCACTTGTCTTAAATAAAGGATCACTTCTGCTTGAAGGAGTGTTTTGGCACGTATGGGACATGCATAATATGTGCTGTGATACAGAAGAGATTATATTTATGGGAGTGCAGAGCTGGTATAAAAATGCAAAGACAGATACCCTCTCCCTTCCTGTAGTAACAGCACTTTCCTGGCGCTCTTAGGTATCTGTGATATACTCAGAGTTGCATTATACAGTGCATGACAAATGGCTTCCAATCATAATACTGTACTACCCTTTTATTCTTTATTTGGTTTGGCCTTTTCCAGATGTGTATTTCAGTTATAGTGCAAAAAGAACATACATGCTATATTATTAATTTATAAACTTCAGTGCATTTGGGAAAAGGTTTATATGGTTTGCAACTCTGTATTTTCAGTAAAAGCATGCTGCAGTTTATTTATCTTGGCTGCATTATAACTATCCATTTGTCTATAAGACATAACACCTACTTCATGCAGTTGATTTTTTTCTTATATGTAGGTGAGTTTTATTGCAAATGATCCTCTTTCCATTATTAGGATTGATATATAAAAATCTGATATAGATCTTCAAATAGCCACAAAATTATCCTTTTTATGGAAATAACACAAAAATACTCTTCAGCCTCAGATTTAATGGTCTGGTCTCCCTCTATCATTTTATTCTATTTCCTTACAGCATGTGGCTGAGTAGATATTTCTTGCCTTTCTCATCCAGATGAATTTAAAATACAGCACAACAGAATAAAAAAGGGAGTAGTCTTATTAATGCAGGTAATTTGCAAGCACAGTAGGAATTTGCTCAAGTTTACAGGGTAGAAATTTTATGGTCTTCTGTGGTAGAAGCAAGGTATTTTTCCTCATGTGAAGAAAACAAAACAAAGCAAGGCAAAACAAAACATAGCCCTGCTTTGTTTTGTCATCCAGGTAAAGGATGTACTCACCATGTCTAAAATTCCTTCCTTTCACAGTGCACCGACAGGTACTGACAGAAGAAAATCTCTGCCAGGAGTAATATCCCAGCATCTGCTCCACTGGCTCCCAGTGACTGTCTGTGGTCAATGTGAAATAGAAGAAACTGCTAGAGCAACTGTATAATCTACAGGAGGAGGCAGCTGCCTTGTTGTTTCTAAACCAAACAGCTTAGTACTGATCCCATAAATATCAATAAGTTGGGGGCCACCTTGTTGATCACATCCTTTTTGCTGTTATGTAAGAATATTATACCGTATTGAGTAGCCACAATTAGAAGGATGGTAGTAGCGAAATACAGCATCATTTTTCACATGGTAATTTTAAATGCCTTTTAAAGCCTCTTAAAAATCAAGCACCAGCTGTCAAGAGTCCTCTGCAGTGGAAACACAGCAGGTATTTCAGGGGAAAAACAATGAATGTTCCTGGGGTGGCCCTCACCTTTACAGAGGCACAGAAAAGTCCGTGGAGCAGAAGGAGGAGTAAGTGCATATATAGGTATACATAAATAAATAAGCAAATAAATATTTTGCCATATCCCTAGCTAGTGCAACTCAAGATGGCTTAATCTGTGCACTGACAATGTAAAAAAAAATTAGGACCTCGTATGCTAATGTATCATACACCCATTCTTCATGGACTTGGAGTAACAGCAATTTCATAGTCCCATGAAGTCTTTTGCTAACTGCTTGCTTAGAAGCTGAAGAGGGTTTGGGGTTTAGTTTGGCTGGAGAAGAAGGGGAGTGTGATTTCATAGTTTTGAGATTTTTCTTCTTCCAAAGTAAAGAGTTCAAACATTAAACTATCTATTAAACACAGCCTGTGTGTTTCAAAAGTTTTTAACCAAGTGCATGCTGTCAGACAATTTCAGAGGCTCCCAGAAGACAGCAATACATGTAGCTGGTATGAATAATGTTTGTAAATGTGAGTAATAGTTCTCCCTGAAAAAGTGTATTTTTCTGTATATGTCTTTATTTCCTGCAGCTCTTCCATCAGCCAACATCTGAATCTTTGATTCAAGCTCTTTCCTTTTTCCCCTGCTAATACCTGTTAACACTGAACTATTAGAGTTCAGGCTGTAAACAGCACAGAAATACTCAGCATTGCTGGTGTCAAGAATCTTTAACGTGGTTCCAGAATTTACAGGTACATTCAAATGAATAGATCAGCCTTCTGTTATGTTTCAGCTTGACATTCCTGAGGCAGCACAAATAACCTGCTTGGTAAAGTGTAAAAAGCATTGAAGCAACAGATGAAAAGTTTGTTTTCTGTACTTCTACTTAGTAAAAATAAAATACCTTTTCATGATAAATCGTAACACACGTTCATGTAGGCATTTTTCTTAAATCATTAAGGCTCAGCTTTCTATTCAAATCATTGTTTTCCTGAAAATCTTCTTCCTGAAAGAAACAGGGAAAAAGAAGATTCCCTTTAAGATGTATCACCAATCCAAATCCATCAATCTAAATGTGTCTGTGGTACTTTCCAGGCCACTGCTTCACCAATTACACATTTTTTAAACCCTCCCACTGCATGATCCACACCACCTTCTGTTTTGCAAAGCTTAGCACTGCACCCATGCAAGGGGGACAAATTACTCACAGTAACTGAGGTTATTCACCATCATCTGGACTATGCATCCTCTGGCTAGCAAGAGTGACACTTGTGGGCCTGTATGGCATTCAGAGAGACGTTTTTGAAGTGATACATAATCAGGGGTAGCTCCCAGTGTAGTCTTAAGACACTGCTATTCTTATTGCTCTAGCTCAGATGTCACATGCTTATGTCAGAGATCAAACGGGCTGCAGTTTATACACAGACATAAATATAATATATATTCACATATTTATGATATTAACAAAAAGTATATATATGTATTAAAAATCTTTTTGTACCTGTATGTATTTTACAACATATTTTACACATAGTTTTATGTATGGCATTTTGAGTGCTATACATTTTACATCCAGAAATAAGCTCCGCATATGTACACATAGATACTGTATACACTACACACACCTCTATGCAAATGTATATACCTATACATATTCATACATTTTAATATGAGTACCACTTTTCTGTCATTGTTAATTAGGATTTATAGTGATAATGTTGAGAGAGCCTTAACAAATAAAACATGACAGGCATTGCAGTTTTGGGCAATTATAGTACACCTCAGGTGGTGTTAGGTGGCACTAAGCCAAATTACTATCATAACACAAGAACTCCAAAAGCCCCTCTGCAATGTTTTAGTCTGAGTGCCATACTGCCATTTAGAAATGCTATATGATAAATAAAAATAAGGACGAGAAATGGTTCTGTCCAAACTTGCTGGGGTTATGGTCATGCGAATGACATCAATGTCAAACAGCCAGAAAAGGTTCAAATGTTTTCTGAGCTGCAAGCTTTTCACTGAATTATAGTGGTATTAATAGAGGATACTGTAGTTTGTACCTTTTTTCAGTGTGAGCTATGGAACAGAACAGATTGTCTAAAAAGCAGGTGATTTTGTTTCTTTACAGGCAAAAGTAAATTCAGAGAAGATTTGGAAGAGCTCTTTCGTCAGATAGAACGTGCAATGTTATTACTAATCTGGTACAATTTCTATGCAATTCTTTTTTTGTTTTTGAATATGATGCTTATGCACTCAGTGGTTACACGCTACTCACTTGCTTTACTTGCCACTGCTTTTGGTTTTTAAAAGTACTTTGAAGTGACTTTGTAAAATATATGTCAATTTTGATATGGGGTTATGTTATTTGTAAGTTTTTGTAATCAATCTAGGATGAAAGATATGTTCATGTGTTACACAGACCTAATTCTACAAAAGGAAACATAAGGCAGAGTCTTGTCAGAATGGGGATGGCTGTAACCCGACCTAAAGCTTAAGCTTCAAAATCCCTCACAAAGTGTGTTAGTCCTCAATTCTACAGATACTACACGATCCTGTGCATGCCCAGACAGTATGGCAAAGCAGCACAAGGAAGGATCAATCTTTCCTTTAGGATGAGGAAATCCAGGAATATCTGCCATCTCTCCTGATGCTGACCTTCCCTCCTGTGAGATAGGTTCAGGTGTTAGGCTCAACTCCTAAAGCTGAAAGCTATGTTGTTTCTTTTTAAAGAGAAGTAAGTGAGTTCCTTTAAGTCCCAGAACAGGATCACTTCCTAGCAAGTAATACTACAGACCGATTGCCAAAGATTGCACCATGTTGGGTTTATAATCAATCAATCAGCTCTGCCTCCCTCCGAGTGCCCCAGTTGCTGGGCTGCAGCCCCTGTATTAGTGTCTTCAGTCATATTCCCATTTGGAGACGTATATATCCCCTCTCAAAGCATCACTTCTGTACATATGTTAAACCTCCTCATGCCTCTGTTGTCTCTGGTCATGGATGACACATCACTGCACTTTCCTAGAAGACAGCTGTATTCTAAAATCCATCTGTAATCCTGTATATAAAACACACCGATGGAATAGTGGATTAGAACTAGGCCAGCAAAGGTATCAATCGAAGTAGTTTAAGTGCCAATTACTTTGTTTGGTAATTAACTAATACTTAATAAATTTTCTCTTAGCTGTCTCCTTTAAAGCCAATTAAATGCTTGAACAGACCTTATGTGTTTAATAAACTAATAAGAATGATTCATTTATAGTGTATGCATTTTTGAATAATTACCAAGCAGCTGTTCTTATCTACAGTATTTTTATTAAACCTCAGCAATCAGTTTAAAGAATAATTCAGTATTTAAAATGCATGATCTTGAGAACTTGGTTATATTAATTTGTGACGCTTCTTTGAATAATTTTATTTGGTATGCATGGTTCGTGATTTGTCAGCGCACGTAGAATTTAATTTTAGTTTCTGGTAATAAGTTACTTAAAACTTGAAATTCCATTGTCCTGCAATGTAATTATTTTCTTATCTGTAAAGTATTACCGTTTGGTTAAGTACCAGGCACAAACAATACAAAACCAATGCTGAGTCCCACACAAGGGTTGGTTCATCCAACCTAGTATTTTTCATCAGTGGTCATGAAAGCTTTTTCCTCCAGCCCTTCCCTTTTGGGCTGATGGGCTGAACACATTAAGCCTACCCAGCTATTCAAAGTAGCACTTTGCAGTGTGTGTGTCACCCCCACAAAATGCATAGCAA
>JBCJKH010011398.1:1805-12694 GCA_039877255.1 Loriculus beryllinus | reverse complement strand
ATTAATGAAACTCTCAATAATGCGTCAATGCTGGATGTTAAAGAGCAATATAGAAATGCACAGTGCCCTTAAAATCATGAGTTTTCTGCATTAGCTGACTTTTCAGCAATTTGACATTACCTGAACATTCAGTTGAACTGACCAAGCAATTCATTAATTACAGCATTATGCCTAGCACAAAGGAAAGCATATTTCCAGAATTCAATTTCCTGCAAAGGAGGGCATTTGCCAAGTTTGAGATATGCTAATACCTGTGTCTAAAATATCTGCAAATGGTTTTAGGACCATCAATAACACTGCACTTCATCCACAGATGAAGATCACCCTCTAGGAAAAAAATGCCATCTGTTCCTTTCAAAAGTATTGCAATAGCATTTATATGTGGCCCTAAGGAGGTCCTTTTGTAAGATTAAAATCTTAGGTTTGTGACAAACTGGATTAATTTTTGTTTCTCTTTCCAGATCTCATAACTATAAGTAAAATGTTTTTGTGTCTGTTATTTATCATTCTTCTCACAATTTTATTCGACAACATTTCAGGAGGTGGTCTAAATTAAAGCAAAGTGACCTTTTGTCAGATTATTGCCCAATGTGGTGTACAGAATACTGCAATACATTCAGGATGCAGAGAAATCCTAAGTTTTGGTGCAGATTTGTGGCATGTTTGGTAAGGACATGTAATCAACTAATTATAAACAGCTGGGGCCTTTATAGCAGCCATGACATTTGCATGTAGGACTCAATAATTACAGCTATGGTCCTGTCTTGACCTCGATATTCCCAGCTGGAAATGTTCTGCTGGGAACCAAGCCCCTTTCTTTTCCCTTTCCCCTTCAGTTCCCCTTTTTTTTTCCTTCCCCTTCCTTCCCATCCAGTCTTATTTATGTCATGTTTATATAGCACCTGTTGTTCTGTTTGTTTGGGTTTTTTTTTTTTCTATAAACATCATGTAATACATCAATATAAAGATAAGAAAAAACAGTGTTTATTGACTCCTGGCACACTAACCAGTGTTCATCCAGAATTTTAATAGACTGGTATTCGTACATAACCATAACATTTCTTCTGTTACTCCCTGCTTGTGAGGGGAAAGGCTGAGATACTGCAGAAGAACAGAAAGAAATTCACCTGCAAAAATCCCCCAAACCCATGAAAAACCTGAAAACCCTGGTAAGGAAAATTAGACCTCTGTGCTTATCTGTTTTTCATCCAATCATGCAGTTCCATATGGCAGTGGTACAAACTGCTTTGAGAACTTCTGGAATTGATTTTTCACTACATTAATGAAGATTGTTGTGCTGCTTTATAAACAAGAAATCTCCATAATGTATAGTCTGCACTTCATACTCTCATGTTTATTGCAATATTCCAGTGACTCTTGAAAAAACAGGAAAAGTTATTGACTCAGTATATAATAAAACTTCCCAGTACAACATTTCAACAATATTTTGGCCTCATATATGCACACAAAATGATTATTATCTTCAAATAATAACAAGCCTTTTCTTAAGAAGAATACTCCTTAATGACTCTAAGAAATCAGTTAGGCTGCGTGCCAGCTTGTACTTAGCCTCAGCTTGATTATCTAATTTTAAATAATAGGATTACATGAAAACTGAGATAAAGTTAGTTTCATAATACATTTATATGTTCATAGCATTATGAATTAATAACAATTGGCCCCTTTATTTTTCTTAATGTCTCTTCAGGTATCAATTTTGTAGCCAGTTCTTGAAATAACATATATATTTTTGCCATCAACATAATGATGTTGTAATCAATTTGAGATTTTTATTTGCACCAAATATACCAGAAAGCTGGCATGAAAGTTGTTGTTTTGACAAATGTACTGCAAGAGTAATGCCCCTCCAGCCAGAATGTTAAACTCAAAATTTCTTCTGAACATTAGTCCATCACTTTGCACACTTGTTATGGTAAAGAAGGATGCGTTAGAGTTTTTTGGTAGTTTATATTAATGAGTTTTTCAAAGACTTGAAAACTGTAACTTTGTTCTTTACCAAGGATTCACCTGAACAATCTTACCACCTCACTCCTGCTTGGTCTTAGAGATGCTTGTATCCAAAGAGTGTGTCTCTACTCTGTACAGAGAAGAACAGGCACAGCTGGAGTGACCATGAGCGCTGTCTTCCATGGTCTAGACCTCATCACTTTGTTGATATAGCCTAAAGAAAAATCCAACAAAATGCCAACAGTTTACAGTTGTTCCCAGAAGTAACTGAGTGGAAATCTAGATTAACTCTAACAGTTCACGTAACTGATATATGAGTATGGCAGATATACTTGGAGAATATGCAAGTATTGGATCTAAGTATGGACACGTAGCTGGTAAATGTTTTAAAAAGCTTTTGCATTTTTGGCATATCTGCAAACAGATCTTGAGATACTTACAACACATTACTCTCGAATATCTGGGTGACAACAAATAGTGGATGTCTTGATAGGTCTGGCAAGAAAAACATGGGATTTTCAGTTATTAATTTTGTATCAAGGTGGCTATGCCCATTTTACTTCACATGGCTTATATGTCTGTCTACCTATCTAGCTAAAAAAACAACTAAGTTTTCACATATCTAAGCATTCATTTGTGAATATTTCTAGTCTTTTGGGCTTCATACAAATAAAAGATGCTTACCATCTTGTGGAATGGATCTCCACACTGTACATAAAATCTGCTAATGTAAAAAAATTCACAGAAGGTTGCTACTTAAAGGATTTTTTAATAGCATTTAGCAATTCTAATTAAAATCATGTTTGCAACAAGTTGGTGGTTACTGAATTGTTACGGTTGGCTACTCCTCCATATTCGTGTTGGACAAGTGTCTCTGTAATCAGGCTCATGATGAGTCTAACTGTTAAAACTTTCTTCTAAGTGTTTTGGTCTGTCTGTGTTAGGTAGAATTTGGGGGGGGGGGTGTGTTCAGTCAATGCTTTTTGTGGCCCTATGGAATATCTGACTGGGGTTTTTTTTCCCATTAATCTTTCAACAATCCCAATAAATGCAATTCTGTGCCTCTCCTACTCTTTTGACCCTTAAACACTACAGCCTTACAAAGCAGAATTACGATCTGGTTACAAGGAACCCGGCTCTTCCTGAAGCGAGACATGAGGGCAGTCACAGCTGTTGTATTGCCGAGCCCTTTACAAGGTTCAGATGGTAAATATTTAACTACTGCTCTTTGTTGTCTTTCTTTCTGCCTTTAACAGTATTTCACAAAGTGATATTGTCATTCCAGCAGTAGGCTGTGACTAGGCTGTTATCATCTTTCCCTTTTCATCTTTCTGCTTCCTTTTCAATTTGAGGATATTGGCTGCTGCTCATTAAAAGGTCATGTTACCGAATCTTTTTGCTTTAGCTTTCACAAATTCCCCTTCCTTGTAAAGGTATCAGATTTATTTTGTCTTTTTATATAAACAGTAACAAAGTTTACTAATACACATAGTTGGTTTTCTTGCTTGGTTAGAAACAGTTTCTTATTATACTTTACGGCATTACACGAAGGGACACTATATTCTAATTCTCAGTCAAATGAAATAAATCCTCTTTCCTGAAAGATGAGCTATACAACTTTAACAGTAAGGACAACTCCTACAAAAAGTTTAGGAACTAGGACATGTGGGTGGAATTGAGGGAATTAGGTCTATGTGCAATATGTAGGCCACACAGGCACTTAGCAATTGCCAAAGTCCTTCTGGGGACTTCATTTTCTTTGCCACGAGTTAAATGCTGCTGCTGAAGGGCTGACAGGATGTAGAAAAATGGAAGAGAGAAAATCTACATAATCCAAAGGAAGTATACACAACAAATACTGGCCCCTAAATAACAAGTTTCTTCAGCAGCTTGTCACAAGGTTGATAACTCACGCAAACCCTCAGCTACATGCTCTGGAAATGCCCTAAGCCAGGATACCCCTCACGATGACCAGCACGCTTCAATAATAATCCATCTTGTTCTTCATCCTTAATTCATATTGTCCCCTGTTGCACTATTTCTGCTCTTTTCCTTTCCAGTTCACATGAGCAATAAGCTATCTAGCTTAACAATGCAGCAGATGAAGCAGTGCCCCGTGGGGAATAAAAGAACCTTATTTGCTGTTGGTTTTTGTACTTTTTGAAATAAAATTTCCCTTTGGTACACTTTCAAAATCAATCTATTTTTGTTATGGTTTTCCTGATGAAACAATGTAAGTTTAAAATGTGCTCTTCAAGAGATTCAGAATCTTTTGTTTCAGATGAAGGACTGCTGTTTCTTGCCTGCTGATGATTGTCTTTGTAATGTTTGATGCCCAAAAGGTCCCTAAACAGAATAATTTAGAACACAGAAGATCCCACAGATAAATCTTTAAGCTAAAAGAACAAACAGGAGTAGAGTTTTTACACAAATAAAACAACGAAACAAAATCAAAACCAACCAAACAAAAAAACCCAAACAAACCCCAAACCAAAAATAGGAGGAGGAATATGAGCAGCTTTATATTATTTTGTATTGGCTTCAATCTATCAACTCTAAGACTCTAAATCTGATATAGGTCCCACCCAGTAAGATATTCAAGCAGTGCCAGAAGTGGTTAAAATGAGACACACAGACAACTTGTCCACTGTTACAAAAATCTTGTTTCAAAAGCTAAACAATTTTTGTTTGGCTTTTTTTTTTTCCTCTTCCTGCTCCATGTTCTGTATCAAAGGGGTTACTGTCTAGCCTCATCTTCCGTCAGCAGACACAATTATTACAGTACTCCTTCTACTAAAAATAAATTATACATAAGTAATGTGACAGCCTGGTGACCAATGCAATGAAAAATGGAATGTTTTTGAGAGTTACCATTTGCTATAAATTTAACTTCTCATATATGTTGTATATTAGACCTTGCCAGTAAGTAAATCTTGTGTTTTTTCAGAAATCTAATCATTGCTAGAGTCCTTTTGAAGCCTTAGAGAAACTTATTAGCATAGAATTTATGGCAATTCTTAATTGCTTACAGAAAGGTACATCACACGTGCAGCTGAGACCCTGTGTGTAGAAGAGATGTCCTGACAGTGTCCTTGTACTACAGTGGTGTTATCCTGGCAGCCCTTTAAAACCTAAAAACATCTGATTCACATTTAATTTTTTGTACTCAGTGACTTCTCTGCATTACATTTTAGCGTAGGATGCTTCATTCATTATTTATCGTACACAGGTGTTAAAAAATCAGCAAGTTTGTGTACGTTACAAAACCCTCACCACAGTGTGAGCTGTTTATAGGATGACAACATATTGGCATACAGTTTTGGTAAATCACTTCAGGTAGATTATACAACAAAAGAAGAGTTTTCTCTGTGAATATATGCAAAACTGTTTCAGCAGATTAAATGCTTGAAAACAACTGCATTTTGTACTGGAAAATTGCCATTACTGTTCTACTAGTGCTCTGACAACTTACAGCGTATATCTAAGCTGAATGCATTGCTAACTCTGACATGCAAAGTCATTCCCTTCCCTTGTCATCGGCATAATATGATGCTAACAACAGCCAACGCATGTCAGCCTTGTTTTGTTAAAAGCAAATGATCAGCATGAAATACTGTAATTTTTTAATTTTATATTTGAAGACAAGTGTCTGGTAGCAACTATGAAATTGGGAAAGGATTAACAGAAACCTGTTGCTTCGCTTCTGTCACCTGCCCATTACTAGTCAACCACTCCCAACTTCAGATTAGAAAATTGTTGACCTACAATTTTGTTTATTGCAAGTATGTGAACTACTGTCCACATTCTCATCTACCTAAGCTACAATTGTTCTTCAAATAAAATAGTGGAAGCAAGGGAATAACTTTCTTTGAACCGTAGACTGCAAACTGTGTCAAGCTGTCCACAGAAACTTTTTATTCATGGACTTTTCAACCATTTTAGGAAAAAAATTATTATTATTTTTTTCCAGTTACAGAAATCTACTTTCTAAATTGATGCATTAAAATTCTCAGAATGCTTGAGTATAAATTTCAGAGATATATACTTCCAGGGAGGTTATATATATGGATATGGCTATGGAAATATATATATATATATAGCTATATTGATGGGAGAGATTAAACTGAGTATCATGCTTTAAAAAAGGCATTTCAAAGTTCTCAGGGAAAACAATGTTTATGTTGGAAGAAAATATAACCTGAAGGTGCAAATCACAAATATCCTTCACTCAGCAGTATAATGTGACTGACTAGGGCAGCAGAAGACCAAGATGAGATTTCCTAGCGTCTTCATACAATATTGTAGCCCAGCTTGACTTTTATTGTTGAGTCATGAATATACTTCTCAAAAGACAAAGCTTGTTGTCTTTCCTCTCTTGAGGATGAATCACCCACAGGGTTTTCTGGTGATTTTATTCTGGCTGTAGGAAAATACAGAAATTTTTTCATCTCTTTCCTAACTTTATTTTTTTTTTTTTTCCCATTTCTGAGCCACTTAAAAGTTTTGCCAGGACTCCTTGAATTAGCCCAGTTTCTAATAAATGAAAGAATGAATGAATGAATAAATATGAAGAGAAACAGAAATACAGCTGCTATCCAGAAAAAAACCCACGTGTCCAACAAATGAAGTTGTTTTCCTTATGTAGAATCCTCCTCTGAGGAACATATAACTCCTTGTTTCATCTCTGCACTGATAAACTAGTGCTTAAATGGCTGCACAATCTTCTTTCAGGAATGAAAGGCATTAAGGGAAGAAAAGGACATTCTAACTAATTCTTCTTCAGAACAAAACAAAACAGAGGTGCATAATTCACGTTAAATCTGAGATACCATTGCTAATGATTTCCTCGCCACCCCACTGCAACTGTAGGACAGACATTATGAATCTTCTTAAATTTACAACAATTGGTATTTACACTGGCCTCAGATGTACCAGTTCACACCCTCAGTCCCATAAATTCCATAATTTCTCATAGTTCAAAGAAGGACTAGGGAAAGGGAAAGGGAAAGAGAATGGGAAAAAGAAAAGGAAAGGGAAAGGAAAAGTAAGAAAGAAAGAAAAAAGTGTTTCTTGTAGTTCCCTGAAAGCATTTCAGTGACCTGATAAGAAAGAGAAACTCAGATCTGAGTTTTTTCCTGCAGTCTACATTCCCCTGCACTCACCCTTGATCTTTGGCCAGCTCTGGAAAGCTGGATCCAGGAAACCGGTGGCTGGTGCCATACTTTGTAAACCTCCCCACCGAAATGTGCACTGCATCAAGGGCTATGGGAAGTGCAAGTCTTTCTTTGCAAGACCTAGGCCCTTCTTTACTTTCCTGATTGTGCCTTTTTCATAATATGTTGTGCAGTGCAGTGCAACTCCTGAGACAGAGGTGCCCAATGCCATTGGGTATCCCACCTCGCTTCCCCATCAAGTTCTGGTGGTGCATGAATCTACTTTGAGGATCATGTTAGTGTTCTACAGTGGATGTCTCAGGTTCAGCAAGTGATCTCAAATGGCACTAGACATCTTATGATTAGGCAATTCAATCATGCCTCCAAAGTCTGTTGTTTTTTACACTTAAAAAATCTTGTTATGGATGAAAGGGAACATGAATTTTATGTGGAGCCTAGTACTCACCACAACCCTAAGGTCTTGACAATTAAATCAAAATGCAATGAGCATTTTCTATCAGTTCAGTTACAGTGCTTCTAACACTCACAGGCCAAATGAATATCCCATTAATAATATCTTTAAAATTCTTTAGGAATGCATTTGCTTTCTAGTATCTACCCCTTTTATACAGTGGTACGGTTATCCTTGCGAGTGTCCCTCTGGGTCCAACGGTCCACAGTGCCCATCAAGCAACTTGGAAGGGAAGGTGGTATGTCAGCTTGTTAGTATCATCCCGAGGGCTTCACTGGGAGGAGTGTGGCATTCATAGTGGGGTTTTCTTTCTCTTCAGTCTTGGATCTGCCTGGGGCTTTTATTTCATGTTTTCTTAAGGCAGTCTGCTCATTTGTACTTTTTTCTCCACTGGATCCCAGCTACAGCTTGGCAATCCTTATCCCTTCACTGCTAAAGACACACCACAACCTCCCACAGCCCCAGTTATAACAAAAGTTGTCTTGCTTGTTAGGCAGTGACTGTGCAGGTTTGCTAGACAATTACCACATTAGGTATGCACAGAGATAAGCTTAAACAAGGTAGGTAATAGCCTTCTGACAGACAGACAATTGCTATCACAGCTGGAAAGAAGCTGAAATGAACTTCGGACAAGCCCAGGCAAGCTCTGAGGCCAGTGCTGGTGAGATAATACACATCATGAGGCCTTTACTGAACTCAGAAACAATCATATTTGCTGAGATGCAACAGCAGCTAGCACCCAAGTTTTGATCCACTTTCAGTTCGTCAGATTTCTGCACAGCATTTAAAGTTATCCAATAGCTTTTGCTGCTGTAAGAGCACTAGCAGATGGAGAAACAGATGTAAAAATGGTCGAAGGCAGAAACAAATCAGGAGTTAAATGAAGGGAAAAACACATTAAAGGGAGTTTTGATGCTTACAAAGGATAAGAAAAACTCAGGTGTTTAGCCAGTTTAGTCCCCGAGTCCTGTAGGTACGTATTTATTAAACTTCAAAAATAAATGCCTCTGGAAGTTTGCAACAAACCTACTGCATATATATTTTAAAGAAAAAGAAGTTTATTTTCCTCTGTACTGGAGGACTGCAACCCTTGCTCATGGCCCTGTTCCGTTTTCCCATATTAGAACCCCAAAGGAACTAAAATCATAAACCCACACAGTGAACAGCAGACGTGAACAAAAAGCAGATATGGGAACACAGCCAGTTATCTTCATCTCAAGAATTAGTCTGTTGTGGAGCTGGGAGTTTTTGAAAATAAATAAGTAGGACCAGAGTATTTGGAAAGAGACATCACAATCTACTGAAGTTTGTCATTAAATTCATTAAAATCTCGTCATTAAAATCCGTCACGTCTGACATTAAATTAATGATAATGGATACCACTTCTGTTCCGCCTTCCTCTGTTCTAGGAATATTCTATTTTCTGTCTTGGAACTGGTTAAGTTGCCCACCCTTCTGCTATTAGACATACACACAGAGGTCCTAAGGTATATCCTACAGTAGCTGCAAGTACGTATACTAATACTTCACCAGTGTTAGCCAATGACTTCTCATGCAACCGAATTCAAGCGATGAATCTGAGACAAACAGAAATTAATTTAAATACTTCCCTTTACTAGGAGGTGATCTCTGGCATGTTTACAGAGAAAGGATAAAATATTCAAAAGATACCAATTAAATTAAAATGAAATCATGCTATTGTCTTCACGGGCACAGACTGCACTAAAGATGATAGGAGCCACACAAAATTATGAAAGAGCCTAATTAAAATCCTGGACAGTGTTGTATAATTTCAAAGAAAAATGTGAGGTCAGAAAGATCCTGGAAATAAACCTGTGCATCATTTTTGTGGGCTCGTTTCCATGAGTGCTAGAGGCACTTTTTTCCCCTTCAAAATTTGTGAATGAATTTGTTTTTCCCCAGAATTCTTCCAGCAAATGTGCTGGCAAATAAATGTTTCATTTGAGCTGGTTTACCTATGAACTAAAATACTTTCTATTGGCAGAGGAAGATGATTTATGGCAGACTACCATATAAAACACCATAGCTGGTATTTTCTCTATGCAGTTTACCATACGGCTATTTTCATGGGAATTATATTTTTAGAATAGATTTTAATACTAAAAATACTTAGTGAATCTTATTTTCTGTGAGGATAAACTAAACCCAATATCTAACATGACTTAGACACCCCCAAGGAGCCCTTCAAAGAGTGTATAACTAAACAGATGTGACACAAGTCAGTCAGAGATTGACAACGCTTCCTGACAGCCCAAATTTTCATTGAATTCTTTTCCAAGGCCTTTCCATTTATTATTAAAAGTCTGTCTCACATACTACATAATTAAAAGTGCCATTTTTATAAGAAAACTAATTATGCTAATACTTTACATAAACACTTCCCAACATTAATTGTCAAGAAATGCGTAAACCAAGGTACAGTACATGTAAAAGGAATCTCGGGTCCCAGAAGATTATAAATTTCTCATAAATAGAGCTCTTTTTTCTGTGCTTTGTTCAGCCAAAACCCTTGTGGAAATTTGGGCTGGGTTGTGGAGGGATTTTTTTATGATTCCCATGTTGGATTTGTGATGATCTCTGGTTTTATTTTGCATAAAAAATCATGGTAAGTTTAACTGTAATGAGAACTGTGGAGCTGATCAAAACTTCTTACATCAAAGTCAGTGAAAAAGGAAAACAGAATATGGGGAACGTATGCGAAGAAAAGAAATTATTTGCAGAGCCATCTGAAACAGCCATGCTACTGGGACTGCCTATCACATTTTTATTAAGTGGACTCAAACAGTTTTCTAAATACCTAATCCTTGCAAAAATACATCTCCCCGCTCTTTCTTATGAAAGATATGACTTGGAGAAATTTGAGAAAGCAGTGTGAGAGCAAAAATGCCTCCATATAACAAAATTTCTTGGTTTTCTCCCACTGATTTCCTCATTCTGTTAAAATTACTCCCACAGCTACTTCAAAACCTTTATTTTTCTTCCTTCAGGAAACCCTTTATTTCAGTCTTCTGCCACTCTTATGCCCACATACCTTCAGCCCAGGTGTCACTTCGATGACTGAGAATAGGGCTAGATTCTACTCGAAGTGTAAGAACAGGGCATGGGATGCAAGAGGAGACTATTGATGGACACTGAAAAAGGGACGAAAATTGTTTTTAATATAAGTTGAAATTAAAAGGAGCGGGTTGCAACTTTTCCAACAAATGGATATGGGTTTTGTCTATTTTGAGGTATTTTCTCAAATGCTTTAGAAATAAAGGAAACACAGCAAGTGA
>JBCJKH010011397.1:1133-14136 GCA_039877255.1 Loriculus beryllinus | reverse complement strand
AAGGCCAGGTTGGACGAAGCCTTGGGTGGCATGGCTTAGTGTGAGGTGTCCCTGCTTATGGCAGGGGGGTTGGAACTGAATGATCTTGAGGTCCTTTCCAACCCTGACTATTCTATGATTCCGTGTATCCCAGTCTTGGTCCTGGTTTCTAGCTGTTCAAAGCCAGGTGAAATCACACCTGTTTCCTTATTGCTTTACCTGCCTGGTTTCCTCTCCATAGGAACCAGCACAGCAAAGAAATATGGAAGAAAAGGCTGGAATCAGGTGCCTGGTGAGCCCAAGCTCCCAGGATATAAATGCAACCAGAGAGACCAGGATTCATCTGCAGCACTGTGAATACAAACCTTGCCAAGCATTAGGTTTGAAACTGCCCTTCTTGCACCTCAGAGTAAGGGTTGTGATCCCCAAAAGGAATCTGCAATGAAATTGGCAGTCTGTTAAAAACTCCTTAGGAAATGACTCACATGAAAGCAAGGGACTTTATGAGGAAGCAGCACTTCAAAGAATTCGGAGGACAGGCCAGGTAGATTGCATCTTTTTTCTAGTTTCTCATGCTGCACATCTGCTCCTTCATCTTTTTCATGCCCCAGTACAAAAGTGGTTCCCTTTGAATGCAGTGTAACGTCTCCGAATATGCTTTCCTTGGTTTACTAAAGTCACAGCCCAGAAGCAGGCTGTGGACTGCAGCTCAAAAGCAATGGTAAGCTAGGCATCCCATAGTGAAATAAAACCTGCAATCTCTTGTAAAGCATTGACTCTTGCAATGTGTTCCTCTCTTAGGCACCAGGTCTTCTTCATTCAGAGATAGGACAGTAGGAGTCAGGGCCAGAAGCCCTGAACGAAAGTTAGCTTGAAGCAGGCAATATTTCCTTGATGGTAGACCGCAACACTCATGAAGAGTGATTTGAACAAAGATCATTATGGAGGGCTAAATATCCACACATATAGCCTGCGCAGATGACAGAAGACAGGCCTTCGGTACCTGGAGAGAGGGCCCAGCATCTGTCAGACCAGGTCCTTAAAACAGCTCCTGAGGCACTTCTCTCCGTCCTCATTACCAATCTGCCACACATTAGATATTGCACAAGGTACTGTTTCTACACAGTGTAGGCATCAGCAGATGTGGATGTGGTTTAAAGGCAAGGATATGCCACGAACCCTCATGCCAGAAACAGCACAAGTCTCACATGCCTCAGAAGTTCCTACAAACCCCATGTTCTCAGTAACCACACCAGTGCTCAGAACTGAAGCATCCACAGCTCTGTCCTCCTGTTTTGTGGCTGCCCTCTGCAGCCTTTGAGATCCTAAGTGCTGGACCACCCCGTGTGCAAGTAACAAGATCACGTCTCTATCAGCACCTCTCCCTTCATCTCTTCCCTCACAAAAAGGAAGGAGAGCTGGGTATCTTGAAAGCTTTAAGCACCATTTGTATAGTGAGTCAGGAACCCTAAGCTCTTCTGATAAACAGAAAAGTGCCACAATAAAACAAATGGCTTCTGTGCTAAGGTCTTGGTCTTCATCTTTTCAAGTTTAAATTTGTTTCAGTTAAGGTTGGTTTAGTCTTTGTATTTGTGCTGGTGATGTTTCCTACGCCTAAGGTATAGGAACCATCATTCTTCATAGCCTGATCCTTTACTGTAGAATCATAGAATGGTTTAAGTTGGAAAAGACCTTAAGATCATCCAGTTCCAACTCCCTGCCATGGGCAAGGATTCCTCATCTTAGGCCATGCCACTCAAGGCTCTGTCCAACGTCCACTATCATGGTGCAGTGATGTTTGTGGATTCAGCAAGGATGAATCCACCAGGCTTCCAGATCCTGAAATCCCTCACTGTTTCAGGTAAAGCCTGCATAGCTAGTAAATAAACCCCACATTTGTTCCAAGGCAGACAGAAATCCTGCAGTCTCTCTTTCTGGCTTTAAAGGATCCTTAAAGTCACCTTATTAAAATGATCTTGCTATGACATATATCGTCTTCTATGCAGCCCATGATTTTTCCTAGTAACAGTATATTAACTAGCTTCAAATGAATTTAGTAACTGTATAGAAAGCCTTATGTGCACCCTATGACTAATGCAGTTTTTGTGAGCATCTTCTGTGGTTTTGGTCCTCTTGGATTCGAATGCAACTGAAACCTGACATGGGATTGACATGTTTTGGTACATGTTTATAATTTAGCCATCAGGAACTGGACTCATCTCCCTAAGTTGCTTCTTATCATCAATAGAGTGGAATGGCTCAATTCAGTTGCCTACAGACATGGATCTAGCAGTGTCCAAGACATCTTATGGGTGTCAGATACCATGCAAAACCTACAGAAGACTCATGAACTCCTGGAGCTTCATCTAAAGGCCAGAAAGTACCCTTGGGCATCACCAATGGCACTGCATACCCACTCCTCTAATCAGTAGTCAGCATGGTTGAGGGCAGGACTCATTCAACCAAATTGAGGTATCCATTTTCAGATGAAAGGGATCACTCCATCGACCTTGAAGAGCTGGGCTTGCCTAGTTGTGACGATAACACCAAAACAGATATCTGCATTAAACAATAGCATCTCCCCATAAAACTAGGTAAGACAAATCCCATCCCACAGTTACTTATCAGAGTTTAAATTCTAGGGAATTAAACAGAATTATTCACATGGCCACAAGATGTCACCACCTCTTCATAGCAGTCTCCTAATGGAGCTAGGAGAAAACCCAACCATCAATGAACATAGGGGAAAGGGGAAAACCCAACCATCAATGAGCAACTTCAGCTCTTCTAAGCAGTGCATAGAGACCTAACTGCATGCACACAAGTATATAAATGTGATATCGATCACATGATAGGAGTTTTTATACATACATATTGCCTGTAACACAAAAAATGTAAATATATATTCTATAATGTAAATACAGACTCTATAATGTAAATGAAAACAAAATGAGCTAAAAAGGTCTGTGTTTTGAGGTTTTCCCACTTTTCCGAGAAAAATGAAACAAGAATTTTCCTGTTAAAAGCTGGTTTCTGAGTGTGACTTTTTGCCGGCTTGCTTTGCTTCCAGAAAGAATGGTTTTGTTCTGGAAGAGAATGTTTTCTATAAGAAATAAAAGACAGAGCAAGAGAGCTCTCCTTCTGGTTTGGATAGCCTCTAAGTCACAGCTGGGAGATGACGTGCTCCAACATCCCATGTGTAAATACGTAAATAAGACAAAAGGAGTATGCACGGGAGTAAGCACATTAAGCCTGAGACTTCAAGCCAAATCTCATCATCTTGGAAAGTAGCTTTTAGACGTTACCACTGTCTGATCCCCGTCTTGAAACACCCACAATCCATGTCCAAGGAAGTTGTGAACACTCCATCCCTGGCAGTGTTCAAGGCCAGGTTGTACAGAGCCTTGGGTGGCATGATTTAGTGTGAGGTGTCCCTGTCCATGGCAGGGAGTTGGAACTGGACGACCTTAAGGTCCTTTTCAGCTCAAACCATTCTATGATTCTGTGTTCTTAGCTTTGCTGAAATTCATTCTCCTTATTTTTCTTTTCCAGCGCAGCACATCTGACTGGGGGCATGTTGGAGATCTGGTGAGTTTTTGCCTTCCTCCATGGAAAATAATCCTGAACAAAGTGATTTTCTAGTTAACCATTTTTCTGAAATCAATTCTTTTGTTTGTTCAGGCCCTTGTTTTTACTGCTGGTTGGGTATTAACATCTTTTCTTTAAACAGAGCACTGTTTGCACAACGCTGTTTGTACAACTGCTCTTGGAGAGAGAAGGGTATGGTAAATATGAAGAAATAAGTATCAAAAGTGATTAGGCAAAACCAGTATCTTAATATACCCCTTTAATGCTGTTCTCCAACTGCCATAGCTTAACCATTTAGGTCAGTCACTAATGCTTCAGGTCTCCTTTATTTAAGACTTTTATTGCAAATGTAAGCTCTCTTCTCCTCAGTATATGGTGTTGAAGATTACTCTGTACCCTTCTATGCTGGATTGCACCAATAGAATCATTCCAAAATTGCATGGTCAAAAGTAAGGAAAACATTCCAGCTTAATAAATTCCATCTTTCAGCTGAGGTGTTATAATGAACTACGTTGACATGAGTATCCTGTCACAATTGTTAGGTAAAATATGGAGGTGTCCTGAACTTGAGTTCATATCCCATCTAGCTGCCATATTGTAAGGAACAGCAGTTGCATAAAAGGCGCCGAGACTATAAAAGGGATTGATATTGCCCTCAAGGGCATCTTTTCTTGCTGTGTCCTATATTTACAGAGCCATTTTGTCAACCACAGGTGGAGGACGATGACAAGATAGGTCTCTACAGCTACAAAGTTCAATCCACTATAACATCACGGTTGGCCAACACGATGATCCAAGCCAAAATGGTGAATAATGCAAAACGGCCCCAGCACATAGTGTTTGATGTACAAGTCCCCAAAGGAGCTTTTATTGACAACTTTACTATGTAAGTAGTGGGCAGGTACCAGCCTTGTGCTCTGGCTTACAGTGCGGTGAGAGGGAATTGCTTGTAAAAGCAAAACACCTCTTATTCTCCAGTGTAAGTAAGTTTAACAGGCTTACTCATAGAAAAGAAGGGTCATGCCATCATACCCTGCCCATCCATCTCTTCCTCTCCAGTAATTACTGGGCTATTGGCCAACATCAACAATATCTGACAAAAGATCAGAAGTCTCAAATAAAACAAGCTCCCACCTCTCTTGTGCAAATTGGCACCAGATCAAAGGGGAGGGAGGAGGAGACCCAAATTAGAACAGAAAGAAACTAACCTGGTTCAGTATCCATTCAGAGATGCAGCAGCCAGCTTGCTGGTCAAGAGATGTGTCCTGATCCATGTTCCGTAACAGCCATGACATTGGTAACTGCTTGGCCAGCCCAAAGAACAAGAAAAGGGTGAAGGAGATGAGGGAGGGAAGAACCTCCTTAGAGTATAAGAGTGCTGCTATTTGAAATGAAAAAGCAGGTAGGAAAAAGATAGAGATCTAATGGAAACCAGACTTCATTCCTTTGGGGTTAAACAAGAGCCTTATTATTTCTTTTCCCACCAGCTTAGATTTCACTGTGTTTTCCTAAAGTGAAGAAACAGTCATTGATTGTAAAGTTGTTTCTTTTGCAAGCTGACTGTGCTTTTCTGTCCTAGGGATGTCAATGGTATAACATTTACCAGCCAAATCCGGGAAAAATCTGAAGCCAGAAAAATGTATGCTCAAGCAAAAGCCAAAGGCAAAGCTGCCGGAATAGTAAGGTATAGAGATCTTGGCACACGGGAATTGTATTGAACTTATTCATAGAAGAACTAAGGGTGACCCATCCCAGAAGGAGGGAGCTCTGGGAGGGAAAATGGGTTGCTATTTAATTATCAAGGACTTGTGTTTCTGCTTTCAGCTCGATAAAACATTGTGCTAAAGGACAACTGCAGTTCCCTGACGTAGGCCACAGTTAGAATCGGACCCAGCAAATGCATAACTCTAAACCAAACTGCAAAGAAGCACTCTTTCTCATTGTATTTTCTCAAAATAACCCCACAGTTGACTTTTCAGGAGCAATGCCTTGGACATGGAAAACTTCAAAACCGAAGTGAATGTGCCCCCAGGGACAAGGATCCAGTTTGAACTTCACTACCATGAAATGATTCGAAGGAAACTGAGCTCATATGAGCACATCGTGTCTGTGAAGCCAGGACGCTTGGCAAAGCACATGGAGGTAAAGTAGAGCTGGTGTCTGTGGGTAGCACCCAATGAGTGAGTCCTCAATGAGAAAGCAGATAAGGTTCCTACAAGTCCCACAGCAGGACCCTTCATCTAGGGCTCCTTCCTTCAGTATGGGCTTGGTACAAATAGGTCACTTGTAAAACAGAAACCAGCCTTAAACACTTCAAACTAGGAACTATGGTGGCTACAAAAGTGAGGAGCAAATGTGTCCTGCTTCCTCTCGTGCTAACACAGCTGGGTATCTTCCAAATTGAGACTGACTCACATCAGAACCACTTGGGCAAATAAGCCTTGGCCTATATATACCCTTGTGTAAACTTGCCTTAACTGAAGGAAAACAAACAACATTTGCTATTTCTTTGGATCAGTGATCTTCACAATAATCCCCATTCCATACAATAGTGTCTTATGAGAGATGTTTGCTGAATATAGAGCTGTCTGCCAGAAGATGACTTATCTTATTCTTACCCTCTTTCTTACAGTCCTCCAAAGGTGTCCTCTGTCATGCATCAACAGACACAAGATACAGGCATAGCTGACCGTTTCCATCTGTCCATCCTTATGTGTCTGTTCCATAAATGTCTTCTTGAGCTTGTCATGGCTTCAGCACAAGCTGCATATAAAAGTTTGCTGCTCATGCTTCCTTGGTGCAGGCTATGATCTGTTTCAAGCCATGTCTTGCCTACTAGTACTCTTACTAACTGTTCAGAAACACAACTGGAAAAAGACCTCATCTCATGCTGACAAGATCAAAACTTCATTTTCCAAATCACCTTGGCTATCCAAATAAAAGCAAGAATATTGGAATTTATATCCAGGAGATAAGAGAGCACCTTGTCACTCAAGCACAGCTAACAAGGGAAATTCTATTTGGTCCAGACATGTAAATGCCAAATGCCTAGGCTGGTTATTATTGTAAATTCCATTTTTATAATGTCTTATTTTTAAAATGGTCTCTTAATTGATTTTTAATTATATTTTTCAATGACATTTAACTACAAGTGCTTTGTAAATATAGCCACACACACACAAATATATTGAAGGAGAAAATACCGATACATTAGAGGTCTATCTTCATGGACTCCACTTAGGAGAAATTCTAGTGCTCTCTTTAGGGGTTTTGCATAATGAAGTCAGATCAGATTTGTTCTGGGTTTAAGTGGGCGCAGCTCTACCTCAGGCAGCTGATGCCAGATGATACACAGCATCAAACCCATCAGCACAGAAGTGCACTGCACTTTCCTGGCAGTCAAACTGGGAAGCTTGAAGCACTCTATGAATCAACTCAACTCCCTTGACTTTCTGGCTCAGCATTCCTCAGGTTTGGGGTCCAAAGCATTATGTGTCATTCAAGAGAGAAACCATGCACAGGGGAAGGCTGGAACCAGCACCCTCAGCTCCCACCACCCAAGGCACCCTACATTAGCCACTGGATTTGTTGGAAACCACTCACTGTTGTAGCTGTTGTTCCCACTAGGTTCTGCTGATGAGGCGCTGGGCTCCCCTGGCCCATCAGAGGTGGCCCTTCCTGACATGGGATGGGGAGAAAATGGGAGACAGAACAAAAGGAAAAGATGGACATGGAAGGATAGAAGAAGGGAAAGGGAGCATCTGTAACCAAACTCTTCCAACTGCTTTGTTACACACATGCACACTGAGCACACTAAGTGTTGTCACTGATGGCTTTGCACTGGCTCTAACTGCCTCCAGGTCAGGCATGGAGGAGCTGATCCGCAGGGATGCAGGTTCACAGGAGGGCTGCAGAGCAGGCAGGCACCCAGGTTTGGCTGTGAGGCTGTCCTCACTCTGCATGCCCAGGCAGCTGGAAATTTCAACACATCTGCACTACAGAAATCACTTTCCTCCTTCCTTTTCCATTGAAAATGCCACTTTTTTGAAAAAAATTATATTTTCTAACTGCAAAACTCTAATTTTTTAAAACAGTAATCACTATTTTTCTGCCAAAAGTGCTTTCTTTTTTTCCTCCAAATTCAATTCCCCATAGAAAGAACATGACGGCAATTTTTGTAAATAAGTGCTATTGATGTATCTTACGGAAAATCAAAATGATAATGTGAAAAATACCACTTCCTGGGCATTTTTGGAAACACTGTATAACCTGATTGAAGTCAGCAGGACAAGAAGTGAAGGTCCACATACTTTCACTCTAACTTGTATTTGCTGACAATTCCCATACACCTTTACACGGCCAGGATGTAGCACTGTTATTAGCGTGACTGTAATTTCATTAACAGTTACAGAAGCAGTGGAAAACACTATAAAAACACAGAATTTAGACTTTATCCAACTCCCAAGCTTAACAATTACAGCAGACGCATACTGCTTCTGTTGTGGAAGGGCCTGATTTCTTTATGTTGTGGAACTCATCAAAACCACAGGACTGGGGAATGACTGTATTGATCTTGGACATGATTCACTCCTGTGCAGAGATCCAGAACAAGCCTGTGTATCACATAAATCTTGTTGAAGTCCCATACTGGGGAATAAAGTGGCATGCAAATCACACATTATGCTTACAATCATGCTCTGTTCCTAGATATTGCTACTCCTGAGTAGACTAACAGAGGTAGTCCATATAATCCCATTTTGCAAACAGGGAGACCAAGACAGCAAAAGAAGATGTGATTTGCTGAAGGTCACCCAGCAGGAAGCAGAAGGGCTGGCCTACCTCAAGGTGCCAGAGCAGAGATCTATCTTCTGTCCATTGCCCTTAGATCTGGTACAAATGTGTGGCCAATGACAGCTTCTGCCCCACAAAAGGTCTTATTTAGAATGCCTCTCATAAAGTCTGCTCGCACAAAGGGAGCTGGGTGCGCATCACAAAATGCCTTCATTAATTTATGTCATTTATTTTGATTTTAAGCAACCTGATGGAATTAAGTGTTGTATATGTCCTGCATAGATAACTAACACTGGTTTTACTTTTTTCCCTGTGGATATGTACTTACACACTCTTTTATCTTTCAGCAGCAGTTTCTCTTCACCCATATTTCCTCCTATGGAATCTGAGGGAAAGGAATGTAACTGGCATCCCTTTCCACCTTTAATGAAACTAAGGGTCAGATTATGTCACAAAGTGAAGACTGACAAAATATCTTTGCTGACAGTTTTAAAACTTCAAGAACACAGAAATGAAGCAAAAATTAATTGGAAATCACCAGAGCAGCAATGCACACCCAGTTCATTCACTAAAAATGCACGTGCTACATTTCACATGTGTCACAAACCCTAGAGAACAACGAAAGTGTTTGATAACAGCTAAACCAAGCTGCAGTATATGCTGTACTTCTGCGGCTCAGCAAGAGCTGGCTGTAAAATAAACTGTGAGTATATTTTGGGGAACTATAAGTATAGTTTCAGATCAATCCAATGCCGAAGCTATGCTGGTACTCACAACAGTTATGGGAAAAGAATCCTGCTAAGGTTTCTTGCAGCAAGGATAAAACCCTTCCTTCCTTATAAGCTGGCCCTCTCCTTTTCTGGGGATGCACACACATCACTGCACAGGGGATCCAACAATTCTCTGTTCAGCTAAACATATATGCACCTGTACATACAAAATGTTCCTTTTTCATTTGGCCATAAAGTGCCCAAGTTGCCATTTAAGCACATAATTCCTCACCTAATAGTACCCCCATTATGTACAAATTGTAATCACAAGTGCATGCTCAAGTGTGCTTCACTATCCTTAACTGCCAAAACACAAAAGGTTTCAAAATATAAGTGAAGTGTTGGGTTTTGGTTTGCAAACTGCCTGCCCAGTTACGTTCACACTCCCATTTTAGCGTGTACATGAGCACAAGACAAATCTAACAACAAACCTTTGAACAGATTTTGGGATTCAGGTTGGTCTAACAGCAGGGAACAGCAAGAAATCCACTTCTCCTCAGATGGATGAAGTGGCAGAAAAGCAAGGTAGAGCAAAAAGAATCAATTTGTCACAACCAGTAAAAGACAGCTGAAGCTTATGTTTTCATTTCTGATACCCAAACTGGCAAAGCACTTGAGAAGCTGACATTTATTGATCACGTAGCTTCAAAACAATACCAGTGAAGTTTAGAGCCCACACAGGCAAAAGACATGCATTAAATACAACAGAAAAGTTCCTAAAACTGCTATTGATAAAAGAAAAAGAGAAATAAATTCTATTTACAGACTTGGCATGTGTTTGGGAAGCATAGAGTCACTTTTACCAGCATGAAAGTGCTGGGATTTTGCTATTGCACGGCATTTTCTTTCCTGTTAGGTCACCACTTTCAGATGCAGAGTGGACGTTGTGCCTGTTAATGTCACTGGCCTCAATCATGCAATCCTTAATCATGCAGAAATCCCTGCAGCTTTGCCCATGTAAGAATTACAGAGTTAGTGCAGATTGACCCCCACTGCCTCCCTGCTGCAATAAAACTCTGAGACCCTTTTGGATCATTACCTCTACAACTTGCCAGAGGACAGGGAGTGCATTTATGGGCTTGCTTTCTGGTTTTAATGAAGAGTTGAGGCTTCATCCGGTAACTGTACTGGCCAACACAGAGCAAGAGAAATAATCCAAACCAGACACACGGCTAGGAAGGATTACTTGTCCCAGAATACATCCATTTGTCCACCAACTCTGCCCCTATGGACAGCAACTTGCTAGACCTTGTTCAGCCATTGCCAGAATGCCCTGTTTTAGAATATAAAAACAGGCTTCTTCAATGGTGTAAAAAGGTTTTAGGTTTGTTTATTCTAAGCTCTGAAATATGTATTCAATGCTCAATTTGCTTGTATGTCTTTTAATTAGATCAACATTGGTGTTCTGTCTTTGCAGTGGAAATTGGAAACCGATATAAAATCAAACCTAGAGAACATTAAGCATTGCAGTGACTGGAGTTGTTTTTCATGGCATTTATCATCTCACTACTTGTTTTTCACAATGACATCTCCAACACAATTCTCTTTTTAACATACAATAGTAGGTGAAAATATTAAACACATTCACTGGCAGAGGATGGCTATTTATCAGGGATGAGCACAATAAAAGCCATACCTACTGAATTCTGAGTTGCAATTCACTCAACTACATAAGTCAGCATTAAAGAGGAAGAAATATCCATCTGGGAGACTTTGGGCAGAAAGAACCTTAAAAAACTTAGCTCGGATGTGAACATATAGAGGACAATGCAAAGAAAACCGCGTTGTGTGCTTGGGTGACAAACAGAATGACAGTGGTGTCCCTCACAATTAACAAAGAGGTAGGAGACAGGGCACAGTGAGAGAAGAGGACCCAAATCCTTCTGTTCTGAAACTCAAATCATGTGAGATCTCTAGACAAACACACTAGTTGAATTTGTTTCTTGAAATGGCATGATGTGTAGGCAAGCACATACCCAAATGAGATTATGTGTCAGTGGAGAAGGGAAGGAGATCAAAACTCGTTTCAAGGGTGGGGCAACCATCACGGTCTAGAATAGGTGATAGGGAAAAGAATGAAGGTGATAGCCAAGAGAAGAATACTGCACCAGACTGAAAATCTGTGATTGCACTGTGATTCTTCCCTGTGAGGGTGCTGAGGCGCTGGCACAGGGTGCTCAAAGAAGCTGTGGCTGCCCCACCCCTGGCAGTGTTCAAGGCCAGGTTGGAAGAGACTTGGAGCAACCCGGTCTATGATTCTATGAAAAGAGGAAGCAAATGTTCAAAACTGTAGCAGGAGGCATTAATTATAAACTAATCTAAATGAATTATCATCCTGTAGTCGTTTGCCCTCAATCCTGAAGTGACAGGTGGTGAAATGTGTTCTTAGGTGCAACCAAAGGCCACTTTCAGGTGGGGCTTCAGCCTCCAAGTGATCTTGGAAGCTGCTGCATATCAAAGCTGACCCAAGACAGCTGAAATTGTTCTCCACTGAAATTCATACAAACATTTTGATAGTGACAAATGCCATACACCATTAAAGTTCTTTATTCAGGATGCACTTCATGCTTTATTTACTCTATTTTTATAAACAATAATAATGGAATAATGAATGGGAAAATATATGGGGTTTGTTGTCTTTGTTCAAATTTCTCAGTGTGAGAGAGCAACATGTGTCTAATTTTTTGTATATCCTTGAACAGCCTGAAATGACAGATTGGCCATAATCTGTTATCAAATCTCAGTGCCAGAACACGACAATAGATAGCACCACAGAGTGTCTTGGTTATCTCAAAGGGAATAATTTAACACTAACCAACAGCAAAAGGGTGACCCAGTTCGGAGAGGCCTGGAGAGAGATACATTGCTGGTGGCTCCAACCATGTGTGGCTCCATGCAGGCACACTTAAAAGGCAGATTAATAGGCAGTCAGGTGTGAGGAAAAAAGCCAAGGAGCCTGCTGTGGACCACACGGCATTTATCCTATTTTGTAAAGCACTTTATGAATTAACCTAGCCTGGTCCTTTTTTAAACAGTGAGCATCCAAAGATTCACACCAGCATTTCTCCAACCTGATCTGTATTCCAGAACAGTACTGCTCACATAAATCTCAGGGTTGTTTTTTACTAGAGTGAAAGGCTAAAAAGAAAAGCTTCTGTTAAATCAATAGGCTGCATTGCACACCACAGTATATGAAAGTAATAGTGCTGCGCTTATCATTTGTGCTGCCACCAACTAATTGCTGTAACCTGCACTTCGTTATCCTCTGTAATATGGTTACAAGAATAAAGAATGACAAATAAGAACTGTTACCTTTCTACTGGCCAGTCTTTGCTCACACGGTGAGTTCTCTTTCAAAAGCATCTATCCGGGTGAGTAAGATTTACCAGATTACACAGTGACTTAAAAGGTTTAATACAGGCAGTGAGGGAGAGCTGCCTTAGGAAATATTTTCACTGGCACAGTTTTGGGATCTAGCACAAAAAAGTCTCTACTGCTGCTTTTGTAACCACCATGGTCTCCCCTCAGCTCTCCCGACATTTAAGTCAGCAACACTGGCAGACAGAAAACTTGATTCCTATGAAACACTTAACATGCCTTATGTCTTCCTTGCATCAGGTCTTCCAGTCATTCACACACCAGAGAGGTGGTCTGATTCCTTTGATGTTAAATTAGGTACCATAACTAATAAAGTTGCCTGCCTTGATTATCAAGCAGGAACAGGCAAAGAATATTATGGATAGGGCTCTGGCAAGAAGGATAAAAGTATCTGATCATTAATGTGTGTCCTAGTTAAAGAAAATTCTTTGTTGCAGCAAAAAAAGAGGAACTGTAGAAAATCTGAATGAAACATCCAATAGCCACATTATGACCAC
>JBCJKH010011396.1:0-10541 GCA_039877255.1 Loriculus beryllinus | reverse complement strand
AGTGTAATTGTGTTGTGTTGGAAGCACTTTAATTTAGGGTTGGTTTATTTTCCCTGTTTGTGGTACATCTCATCTCACACAGAAATGTGATGTCCTTTACTGCCAGAGGCTCTTGCTGTTTTAAATGAGGAAAAAGCACAATGCATGAAGAAGGAAAATTAAAGCATATTCATTTTGGAAATTAGATACGGTGTCAGGAGACTCTCTGGAAATAGCAGGGTTTGAATGGAGCACCAGACTACAAGACAGTTCACTGAACTTTTGACCACTATTTATACTATGGGAGCTTTTGAAATGGGAAGACAGCAAAGTATTTTATGGCTGTTTAATAGTGGATTGTGGTTTTTACTAGACATTTATCTTCCCTTGGAGTGTATATAAGATAAGTAAACATTATGTAGTGTAATTGTGTTGTGTTGGAAGCACTTTAATTTAGGGTTGGTTTATTTTCCCTGTTTGTGGTACATCTCATCTCAAGCAGCAATGCTGCCTGCCTCTTTGAGTGCGTGCACTCGCCACCCAAATGCCTGACCCATCCTTGGATCTGAAAGGGAACTCTCGGGATCTAAGGATTGATGGTTGTATATTGGGCAAAGTATTACATCTAAAGTAGGGCTGGTTGTGGCCTTGGATGATTTGGGAAGCTAATGTAACTTCTAGCATCAGGCCTGGCTTAATCTCTCTCTGACTCTATATAATGAAACTCAGTTTAATCTCATATAGGGCTTCAGTCCCTCTTTAACATTCCAAGTACACTGAGCATTACACCCTTCCAGGGTTGGCAGCCATCTCATTACAATTGTAATGATGCATCACTGGGCAGACATGCATGAATGAAACACTGTTTGCAAAACCAAAAATGTGTTTGGGGTATTTTTAGGTCCTATTAACTTGGGCCCTTGTTCATGGAAATAATGTGGAAAGATCAGAATTTTGATGTAATCCAGAAAATGTTGTCTCGGAGCAGTTTTTAGCCCTTTAGTCAAGACTTTTCTTTCCTTTCTCCCTTTTCTTTCTGTCTATGTAAATTTAGCTTGAGTTGGCATGGGGAAAGTTGCACTGTGGCACTGGGTGTCAGTCTTCTGGGAGGGAAGTGCTCTGGAGAAGGAGCTGCCACCATCAAACAAGCCATCTCCTGTAGCTGAAGGTTCAAATGGAGTTGTGCTATACTGTGATAGCTGCACATGGTGCTATTTCCGTTTTACTTTTATCCTTTTTTTTTTTCCCTGGAGATGATTATAAAATGGATCTGTTAGTGCTTAAAACTGTGAACACTACAATAAAGCCTTTTTTTTTCTTTTTCTATTTTTATGTGATATTTGGAAAGATTTAAGCTGATGGACATCCATTGTGTAGTCCCTTTGTCTGCTGTTACTTAGCCTTCCATACAGTACAGCCTATGTGGGAAGGAAAAAAAGATTCTCCTTCTGCCATGGAAGATGCTTTTCTTCCTTGGACTAGAAGCTCCTCTCCTATCACTAGCCAGTAACAACCCTTCTGTTCATCCTTATGTCAAAGCCACACTACTGAGCTAATAGAGATCGCTGACAATTAGAGATGAGCTGAAATGATTTGGCAAACTCTGGGTGCTTGTGAACCTGAGGGTGTTCTCAGATCCCGACAAGCCTGTCGGGTGTATTGCCAGCCGTGTGCTTCCCACGTCCCCCGTCCTAATGGGGAGAGCAGTTGGGACGTTGAGTCCAGCTGGGCCCGGAGGTTGGAGAAGAATGAGAGGGGGAGTCTATCAAGATGCAGCTCTTCCCTGCTGAGAGATGCAGCTCTTCCTTGCTCTTCCCTTCTTCCCTTCCTGGCTGCTCTTTGTTGTTTCTCCTTGCCAAGACGTCCCAGGCACTGTCAGGTTTCTTCTCCCTGTGTGAGATGGATGTGACAAGATCCCAGGGTGAATCTCTGTCTTTTGCTTGTGAGTAGCTAGATGGGCCATATCTGGAGATGCCACTTGAACAGACGAGACAGACAATGCATAAGATAATGTTTTAAAAGGAACACAAATTCCCTATTGGCAAATACCTCGTCGGGCTTTCCATTTGGTTTGTTTCCTCCTTTTTCTAATGGCTTGTCTTTGTATTATTTTTTTTTTCCTCTGGTCTTATGAAGCATTTCCATCCTGTGCTCCCCAGTTGATTAAGGCAATATCATGAAATGCCTTGAACCTTATAGGGCAAGTGGTAATTTTGGATGGTTTCCTTACTGTTCATTCAGTTTTAGACTGTTTGAAGGTAACTACCTGAAACAATATGCCAAGTAACCGTTGTTGAAAAAGCAACCAATATTAGCATGCTCCAAACAAATGTCTTCAAATTTAGAGTATGTGGTGACATGGCCTATCACTAGAAAAGGTGACTGATTGATGGCTAAGGTATAGCCAGCAGCTTGTAATCAGGAACATGATTTCCACCTTAAAAAACTGAATTTACCTTTCATGCTCATCACAGACCTGGACCAGCCAAGATAGCTTTGTTCAGTCCCAACTAGCTATTCGTGGTAATATGGAGAGAAGCTGGTTCCCCAGCCTCATTAGGGAGCTGTACTGCAAGAAAACTGCTTAGGGAATTGTTGTAAATCACTTGAATCCCGTGAAACTGAAATGAAGAGGTGTATTTTCATTATATTATTTTATTTTTTTAAGGCCCCAGGGTCTCTTTCTTTTTCATCATGGTATGGAAACCTGTACTTCAGCCTTCCCATCTGTCAGCGTGTGTATTGTGGAGGACTTTGGAAGTAGCTTCTCCTGAAGACCAGTAAAGCTTTTAACCTGCACCAGGTGCAAACTTGTGTCTATTAATGAGTAGTGGTGAAGAGCATCAGGCGGCCAAACCCTAGAAATTGGCAAGTTTTGATATGTGAGCATATGAAATGTATGTGCCTAGCTTCTAGAAACAAAGAGAGGGACAATGCTGACAGTTAGATCTTTATCCTACATGACTATACATACTTTGTTGTAGAAAAACATAGAAAACCAGACCAGAGCAAAGGCACAGAGGTAATCAAACAGGGAAACAAATGACTTGGCCCCATCATTTGCATCATAGACCATGTGAACACGTTAAACACAAGTTCTTTGTGTGCATGAAGAGATAACAGATCCACATTAGTTTTAGAGCTGATTGCCATTCTTTATTAATAGAAATGTGATGCAGTGCCAATGCCAAGTCCTGCCAGCCTTTCCTTTTTATCTTCTCTTTCAAACATAGACAGCATCGAAGGTTTGATCGTTGTATCCCCTATTTATTTAGTAGCTGGTTGTTAAGCCAGGGGACAGCAATGGCACCTTGTCATGGCTGAGGTGATGATGTCTTGTCAGCAAACACTGTAAATAGCACTTGGAGATCTTTTTTCTGAATCTGAAAATAGTTTCTGTAGAATAATGCTAATTTAATATAGTTTCATAAATTGAAAAGAATTGAATGACAGTAGATTTGTGAATAATTTGCAAATTGAAACAGTGATAGAATTCGTCAATGTGTTCTCTATTAATAGTTTGCTCTGCTTTACATAGCTGCTGAGCAGTCTTGGTTCTGTTTTTTTGAGCAAAAACTGGATGCTTATTATTTTTGTTATTTTAGTGCTCTTTTTTTCTATTCTAAGGGCCATTGTTTACTTTTGAAGTGGATGAAAGATGAATCCAGGTTACGTTCTGACATGACAATGAAATTGTCGATAGAAATCAATGACTTGTCACATGATGAGTTAGGGTCTATAAGGCAGCCTAACAGTGTCCTTATATCTTCAGCGTTCAGCATTGTGCTTCCCTCCTTGGGAGCCAAGCAACTGTACTGTTATAGAAAGGTGGTGTCATCGCTAAGGGGATTATAATGGAGTTTAATAAACCTGGAAGCTGAGGCATGGAACCTTAATACCAGCACCAGTGTTATAAAGCACTGTGTTGTCTATAGAGCCTGGTGTTTGTATCTGCATTTATTGACCCTAGAGGGGTAATATAAACAGAAGAGTTAGAGGTCAAAGAGTTCACCTTCAGCAGTTATAGATGGCCATTGAGCAGAGCAGGTTAGCACACTGCATTGAAATAGCACCATGTCAACTCTGTCCTTCCAAGGACTTCAGCTTAATTGGTCACAGTTACTTTTTGATGTTTGTGTGGGAATGGTGACAGGACTATTTAGCCTTGGGGAATGTCCAAGTGTTGGAAACCCATGAACACGTTGGTGCTGTGGTATGTATTGGGCAGACACCATACAAACTGAGTGCTGATGGGCTCCTGAGTGCTTCCAGATACACTCCTGCCTCTTTAGACCATGCTTGACTTTTGCAGCTTGTTCACTTAGGACAGATTGGTGCTGGTTGTCCTGTGTGGCTGCCTGTGGTCCAGGCATGTTAATGCAACAGGGAGGGTAGGGGTGGCTGGCCTGGCCTGACCAGAAGAGCAGTTTCTCTCATCTAGAGGGATGATGCATCCCTCTCATTCTCCCATATTGCCCTCAAATTTGGCCAGATTGTAAATTATACAGTCTGGCTTCAGACCCTTTCCGGAACAGAAGTGCCTTCAGTTTAAGCTAGTTCAGCCCTGGAAAGAGATGGCCCTAAACAGGAATCATAATTATTATTTTTTATAATTAAAAAATAGAGAAAACCCCAAAGAACATGATTTATAACAAGATACAGGAACAATTTATTCTCTCTCTCCATGGATTAGAGGGGTGGTACTTGGAGCAGCTTGTTAAACAGAAGTGCTTGGCCCCTGGCCTTGCACTGCTGTTTAATGATCCACTCTTCATGTGCCACCTCTCTAATCCATGGAGAGATAGGTACAAATTGTATCTATAATGTTATATTACTTAACAGTATAATGTATTATAAATCATAGAATTGCATCCCTGCCTTGTAATTGGTGAGATGTGTTGCATGAGAAATCCCCTAATTCAATATAAAGTGGTTGCTCTTATGCATAACTACCTTTCTGGATCAAACCAATTCAGCCCAGAAGTGGTGAAGGGAAAGTTAAAGCTTTTTTAATTAAAAAAAAAGGCAAAAATATGACTTTAGCATGGCTTTATGGGCCACTCATTGGCTTTATGGGCTCCTGCCCTGGAACAGCTGTTTAATAGCCCCCTGCTCACAGGGAGCTTTGCTCTGCAGCAGGAGCTGGTCTACAGCATGTCCTCCCTGTTCCTGGAGGATGCTTCCATGCACGCCAGTCTGTTTGCACCAGGATTTATCCTCACATGTGGTTCTGGATCTTCCCCTGTGCACCATTTACAGTGCCTGCCACGGCGATGACATTGGAGCACTCTTTCACATAAGGTCCGAAGTAAGCCCATGTTTTATTCCCCCCCATCAAACAAAGCCAAGTCCTTGTCCTTGACTAGTGCCCAGCAACAACCATGGCTTCAAGGGAGACTTGAAACTACCCAAAATATACTTATTATGTAGCACTTTATCAGTGAAAGAAATATTTTTCCTGACCCCAATAGTAATCCACTAATGTCCTAAAGCAGGTTCAGTGATGGGCTCCCATGATTTATTCCATGGAGTTGCAACTCCAGATGTGTCTCGACCCAGTAAATAACTAACCTTTCTTTAATAAATAATAAATAAACCCTGAAGCTATTCCAGACAAACTATGCTTAATTAAAGCCTGTGACGCTAAAACAAGTTACCTCTCTTTTCAATTAGAAAATGCACTTGTGGAGGAAATTAGAAAATTTAGGATTATGAGTGTCTAAATGCATGATAGGAATGGACCTTAATGAAAGTAAATAAAATAGCATTGGTTTTAGCAAAGCTTGGCTCTGGGATCAAGAGCTCTGTGCAGGGATGGCAGGGTGAAAGGTCCCTAAACCACATCCATGAGCATTAATAGGGTTGCTGATGTTGTGCTTGTTGGACAAAATCCTGTTGATCTTATATGGTTTCCAAAAGTGCTGGAGACCAGCAGTTAAACAGGTATGCAAACGCTTCAAGCCTCTTGGAGGCAGAAAGTCTGGAAATCTCATACAGTCAGTTACTTCCATTATTATTTGTTTCTCTCTGTTTAGTTTGGGCCAATCCATAAATATTTAGGAAACTTCTCATCATCCTCCTTCTGCAGTATTTCACCCGCAAGAAGAAATTTGCTAGGCTTGAAATGAAGAAGAAAAGGAAATAAACACTTTGGCCCTCCTAATGACTTAACCTAGGACAAATTTGCATTGAGGCTAGAGGGAGAACAAGCTGGTCTCATTTTAGGAGGAAGCATTGTGGGGTACATTAACAAAGTGAAGTTCCCACTTGGCCTTTCCCATCTCCTCCTTCAGCCATGGAACAGCTGAAATTAGATTCAGACAAGTTACTTAATGTCTTGTGCTGCCTTATGTAAAATGGGAAGGCAAAAATTTCCCTTTGGGAAGCGAAGATGGGAAAGTGGATGGTTGTTTTTCCCTGGTTTTGCATGCAGCATCTCCTCTGCAGCGTGATACCCTTTACTAGGTGTTCTGGAGATGGCAAAGAGCTGAACTGTTTGTGTTCAAAGTTGGCTTTGCTTAGTAAATACAAATTAGCAAGAACCTGAGATAATACTTCTGTTTGCAAAAAAAAGACATTTAATTTGAAACTCCTATGGGGGGAGAGGGGGGGATGATGTATAGAATTGATACTTGCTCTTGCAAGAGACCTAAAATCTTGATGTGCCGATTCCTCAAGCTTTTTGCTTTTGAATGTATTTCTGTGAGATGTAAAGATGACACTAAAACTCCTAATGAATTTTGTTAAACACTTTTGCTAATTAAAGGCAGCAGAGCAGTGACAATACTTTTGAGGGCAAGTAGATGAGACTGTTTTTCAACAGGTTTTGTAGTTATATTTAGGTCTGTGGTACCCAGGTTTCCTTCCTGCTCAAGTTGTTTTGCTTTCACCTAGTGTGAATCGTCTGCTGTACAAACGTGGTGCTATGCATTTCCTTCTCACCTCCTCTCTCTAGGTAGTCCTACCTGCTCTTACAAGTGAAAGCCTGGGGTGGGGGATCAAGAAAAAGAAATAATTCATTATTGGTTTCTCTCAGAAAGCCCCAAATAATTACGCTAAGGGAGGTAAAGTATTTGTCTCTCTTATGACAAGCTTCAGCCCCCCCGTTCCCTCCCAAACCTCCACAAGCCTTGGGGTACTGACTTTTCCTCCTCATTTTGGGCAGGGGTTGGGCTTCACATTATCCCTGCCAGTGACCCCAAGCAGATAGGAGGCTGCCTGGCAGAGTAGGGCTGTGCCATGGGGAGTGAAGGGCAGGATGAACCAAAAATACAGAGGAAAAATGCAAAGCTCTCTTCTCCGCGAGCTTTAATCAGTACTCACATCCTACATTTGTAAAATGACTGCCTAACGGGTGAAAAAAATCCATTTCTCTGGCAGCAGGCACTTACTCTTAAATCAATGCAACGCAGTAGGGCTTGCTTTTCTTCTCCCTTTCTGACTTTTCTATTTATTTGCTCTATATGACAACTAACTTGCCTCTTCCTGGACCGAAGCGAGCAGCAGAGTGCTTTGCTTCCCTCCTTTCCCCACCCTATGGGATTATTGTGAGCAGGGTGTAAACACAGATTCTTTTTGTGGAGTGTTTTTATGTGCATAAAAATAGGATGTAATGATTTCGAGGATTAAAGTATGGTCGGAAACTTTTTAATACAGTATGAAATACTTGCACTGAGTGTAGCCCTCTCTGACCCTCCATGACCTCCATCCTGAACGTACAATAGCAATAAATCCTGGAGCAGATTAAGCAATTTCCCCATAGTAATGTGTCTATTGGAGTTTCAAATAACCCAGAGTAGCCTGAAACATTTGGATATTCCAGTCTGTATCCCTTCTGTATGTAGAAAGTGGATGGCAGGGCAGCATCCTGAACTTTGACTCCTTGTAAAAGTTTAAATTGCTGCCCTGCTGGGCTGAGGGAATGCTAATTACTCTGTCTCATACAATACGTCCAGACTACTTATTTAAAACAAAGTAAAATCCCTGAAGACACAGCTTTTTGCATGCCGAATCTATTGCACTCCCCCCAGGAAACACCAAATAGCAAGGCCTGTTTGCATACAGCAGTTTTGCTGTTTAACAACCTTTAAGAATAAGGTAGATCTTGCCCTGCTCGTGTGAAAATTCAGTGCAGCACTTGCCTGGGTATTGCCCATAGCAGCAGCTGCAGCACACAAAAGCTGTGCATGTTTCTCCTTGGGACTGCAGAGTGTGTCCCCAGACAAAGATTGTCTCAAGACTGAAGCTATGCAATGAGCAGAATTTCTTGCAAGCAATTAGGAGGCTTTTCTGGGCTTATAGCAGGGTGGGCATTAGGGATATGTCCAAAATAAGGACAAAGCTATGAAACAAGAGTGGGGGAGGCTGTGTCTTCCTGGAGATGCTCAAAATCTTCACTGCTTCCTACATCGCTGGAGTCTAATAATTATTAACATTTCTGTAATAACAATATTAATTACCAGGGAAGCTGAAGTTCACTCATGATTGTTTGGTTCCTTTCAGCAATCATTAAGCACAATTAAAAGATCAGAAGTGATGAGCTCCTGGCAGTGATGTTCTATATACGGGCTGCTGCTGCAGAGTAAGGAGCTGTGGGCAAGAGTGGCTTTTTGTGGAGTTCATGCTGCAAACGTGGCATCAGTGTATCCTGAAGCAAAAAAGGACAGAAAGGAAAGAAATCCCCAAAGATCACAGAGCTTATAAGTAGGGATGGACAAATCACTCCAGGAAGCAAGAATCTGAACAAATGTTAGCCCCCAGCTCTGCCTAGCTCTGAGTTGTTAGCATGCAAGCTCATTCAAGCACAGATCCAAGAGTGAACCCAAAAGGTTGTTGGCTACTTGGCCTTTGAATTAGACCACAGAATAACAACCTAAAGTGTTCCTGAGCTTTGGTGGAAAGCACAAGGGTTATGCTTCCATTTATTCTCTCATGGACCTTGAATCAACTAGAAGGTGGTGTTCTGTTGGCTTTTTCTCCATATACAAAGAGCAAACTTTGTTTATATTCAGCCAGAATAAGCTTGTCCTACACAGTGATGACAAGCAGGATTTAGTTCTGGGGGTGCTAAGCTTTGGGGAGGAGCTGTGGGTTTCAGTCCGTGCCAAATGCTTTTGGTAGAAGATGCTCTCTCAGTCCAGTGTCTGGGAGAGCTGCACAGTTCAAATCAATCTTATTTCCTCATGAAGACAGTCTTGGAAATAATCCCTGCAGTTGGTACGTGTTAGCATGTTAAGATAGTAGCTAGGATGTCCCAAGCTGGACCTTTTCGGTACTCTGGGGTGATGCTGTTGTCCCCCCAAAGAGCCTTGCAAGCTCCATTCCCCTGGTTCTGGAGAGTCAAGGCTTCATGATACCTCATGACTCTCCCAGGACCATGTGAAGGGATGAGCAAGTGCGCAGCTGGCATTGGGAATATTTTGGAAATAGGTTAAATGAAAGACATTCCTAATGTGCCACCTACCAAATGTTTTTTCTGTAAAGAATCTCTTTTATGGAGGGAAACAGCCTGCAGATAATGAACTGGGGAAAGCAGGCGGGTGAGGGGGGAGAATTAAAGGATTTCATAATATTTCAGACTGGGAAAAAGTGCCACCAAATCAACAAACAGGGTTTTCATTAGGAAAAATGTGCTTAATTTCAGACCAGGGATGTGGAAGTACCCTGAGAGTTGTTCTCAGGGAATTTTTAGCCCAATCAGAAACAAGAGAAGACCACAATTATTATGGGAGTCTGTTCTTCAGAGAACGCCAACCCAGTTTTGCAGACCCAAGAGGTCTGAACAATCTCAAATCAGGTCTGGCTGAACAACTATTCCTGTCTCTGCTGTCTATGCCAAGTGAGATGTGAGGTTTCTTGTTACTGTTTTCAAAATCAGCTTAATGTTTAACCTTTGAGATTCTCCTGAAGAGAAAGACAGGGGAGAAGCATGTTTATTAGGGCTATCTGCATTAATGAAAGGCTTTAAAATCTTACCCGCAAGTAAAGCTTTACTCCAGAAAACTGGCTGAATTTGCTGAGCTAGTTCTCACACGGGGCAGGGCTGCGGGATTTGGGAATGTGATGCATTGAGAGGAGTTGGTGGTGCTTGGGCCACAATTCAGCTGATTACAGGTGTGCAAAGCACACATCTGGGCATAACGTTAAGAGCCAGAATGAAATCAGAGCACAGGTCCCAGCTCCTCCCTGGAGTTGCTTATGAAAGGTCACCCCGTAGCTTTTCCCTGCTCAAAGTCTTTGTGGATGCTGTGTCCTCCACAAGCAGATGCACGAGGATGCGCTCGCATTCCACTCAACACAGATATCATGCAGGTAATGATTGCTTGTCAACCAGGGCTGATTCAGTAATGTACCCATATCAAAGGCAATGGCGTGGTAGTACTGGAATTAACAACTCGGTGTTTTAGATTACTCCCTGGATTTATTACCTTCTGGGAAAAGAAGTTATTTCTAGACCCTCTGCCAACCCTCAATTTCTAGTAAATGAGAATATGCTAGTTCTGGGACTTTGTGAAAGGGGGGGGGGGGGGGGATAGACAAATAAAGGGAAAATAACTTTAACC